>JAHBCN010005685.1:0-53481 GCA_019359885.1 Listronotus oregonensis | reverse complement strand
TTCTCATGGTTCAAAGTATTTATAGCGTTTGTAATTTTAATTATTAAGTCTTTTAATGTTTTACTTCTTTCTTTGTATACTTTGTTTTTTTTAAATAGCCCCATAAAAAAGCATCTAGAGGTGTTACATCGGGACGGTTTGATGGCCTTTCAATTCCTCCAATCTTTTTAATCCATAGCGGATAGCGGTTGTTAAAAAATTACGGACAGAAACTACATTATGGGGCGCTGTTCCATCTTGCTGCCATATTAGCTCATTATATTGTCGAAGTGGTAAATCATCCAAAATATTTTTAATGTCATTCTCATGGAAATGCAAATATTTTTCACCAGTTAAATGACCGTTATAAAAATTTGGGCCGATTACAGTATCATTAAGAATGCCGCACCAAACGCTAATAAACCTACGGCCTTGAAATTGGATTTTCCTATGTCCATGGGGGTTTGCATAAGCCCATATATGACTATTTTTTCTGTTAAAGAGTCCTGCCGTATAAAAGGATGCCTCATCGCTTTATAAAATCCTTTTAAAAAGATCGTTGTCATTAATTTTTAATTGGAACATCTGCCGACAAAAGCCTTCTCTACCAACTTTTTATTTTCATTTAATTTTTGGACTGGCAATATTTTGTAGGTGTAATTTATACTTGCGTAGTGTTGCATCGATTTTTTGGCCGATTTATTAAACTGTTTGGCGGCATCAGCGATCAAAAAAGTCGACCAAAAGATATAAATAAAATTTAATTAAAAAAAAAAAAAAATGTCCGTCTTTACCTTTAAAACATAAGAGAATTTCTAGTTCATCATTTTCATTAATTTGAACAGTTTGTTTTTTCCTTTGGACATTTTTACGTTGTCGAAAATTTCTGCTACGTAATAAAAAGTGCTACTTGACGGCAAAGGTCTACCCGGGTGTAAATTTTGATATTTTCTTCTTGCTGCAATAATAACAATAATAATAATAATAATCGCCTTTATTTTCCAATTTTACAAAATTTAAATTACATAATTAGTGAATTGGTAGGGCGAAGTTTAGTAGACCCTATGTGAAGAGTTTACTATTCTTACACTTAACCCTTAAAGTATAATTCTTATTCTTTACTACCGATATTTAAGCAGAATAATAAAAGTTTATATATCTAGGACAACACAACGTAATTAATTAAATGTTATAAACAACACAATTATTACAATAACCTAACCTATCAATAAGTTTAATTTTCTTACCATACATAACATCATATTGAATACTAATATTATATTGAATACATAATATCATATTGAATTTAGTAATTAGTTCACAAACAATTAAATCATTAATAGCTACCCAATTTATTATAAACATTTATACTATTTAACTTAGAACCAAGATATAAATTACGGATACCATACAATTAGTTTCCCATTAAAATTTGCTTTACACTACTTTTAAACGCTAAATTATTAAGTTTCTTGACGGAATCACGAAGGCTATTGTACTCTTTAACCAAGTAATAAGAAAATGATTTTTTGAATAAGGTGGTACGATGTTTTGGAATGTGGAAATCATTTTTTGATCTAATATTGCGTTGATGATGATTTGAACGATAGGAAAATGTATTATTCAAATATGGCGGATTTTTTGTTGTAATAATACGCTTTACAAAGCAAATAAAAAGTAAGTTAAAATGTTATTGCATATTTAGCCAACCCAGTCGAACAATATATTCAGAAACATGATCGTATTTACGTTAACCATAGATAAAACGACAACATGAGTTCTGGACCTTCTGGATTCTATTTCTTTCCACACTGCTCAGGTATGACCCATATACCACAGCTCCATAGTTAAATAGGGAGAGAACAAGAGTATCACATAATGTTTTTTTATTTTAATGGATAAAAAGTGTCTGCTGGAATATAGTAATTTAAGGGCGATATATGCTCTGGAGTAAGTTTTACCTGCTCCGAGAATTTTAAATCTTTGTCAATTGTAATTCCCAAACTTTTACATGAATTTTGAGGTTACAAGACTATATTATCAACAGAAATTTTAAAGTTGCCATTTGTTATTTTATTAAGAATAGGTTTGTTACCAAAAAGCATAAGATGGCATTTCGATGCATTTAAATTTAGACTATGCTTTACTGAGAGTGCCCTTATATGTTCGAGGTCCTAGTTAAGGCTAGTAGCAGCAGTTATAAGATTTTCAGGTTTAAAGTTAATGTAAATCTGTGTATCGTCTGCAAATGCTTGTACACTACAATGTGAAATGCTAGTCAATATTGAGGCAGTGTAGATTGAAAATAATAATGGTCCCAAGACTGAGCCCTTTGGGACTCCTGACAATACAGGGGATAGAAGAGAATATTCATTTTTAAATTTAATTTTTTGCTGTCGTTGAGATAATTAAGAAGTAATTAGTGACACAGATTCATAAGAAATACCATAATATCTCAATTTGGATATCAAGACGCTATGGCTTATTGTGTCAAACGCTTTTGAAAAGTCTAACAACACCAAAGCAGTAACATCTTTACGGTCAGAGTTAGTTGTAATGTCATTAATAACTCTAGTTAAAGCTGTGATTGTGCTGTGATCGCATCTAAAACCGATTGTTGTTCCGGTAAAATATTGTTTATATTAACGTATTCATAGAGTTGATTATAGAGTATCCTTTCAAAAAGTTTTGCCAATGCCGGTAACATACTAATTGGTCTTAAGTCTGAGATGGACTCAACGTTGGATTTTTTAGGATAAGGTAAAATAGTGCTAATTTTCCACTGTTCTGGAAAATATCCAAACTCTATACAACAGTTTAGTATATGGACTATATACTGGTCAATATATGGACTGCAGTACTGTAGCATTACGGGCGAAATGTTGTCATGACCACATGCATTGCTTTTAAAATCTCCAATGAGCCTGGTAACTTCTTCTGTAGTCGTCATTGCAAAATTAAATTTTGAAGTACCAAAATAGTTATTATTATAATATTCAATAAGTTCCTCATTTTGTTCCTCTTTAAAAACTGAGATAAAAAAATTATTAATTTCCTCAGCACTGCCAACACTATCCGGAACTTCAATATTATTAGTTCTTTTAATATTAAAGTCTTTTAATGCTTTCCCTAAATGTTTAAAATTATTGGTGTTGCAGATTTTGTTAAAATAAGATCGCTTGTCCTGTCTTACAGCAGTTAAAACAGTGTTTCTAAGAGTTTTGTAATTTTGTAAATCTTGGTATTGTTTGGATTTTCGATATTGTTTATAAGCAATGTCTCTCTGAGTCATTGCCAGCCTCGTACCCTCTGATAACCAGTGACATTTAGGTTTGCTCACACGAACAGTCCTAACAGGGGCATGTATTTCAAAGAGCTCCATAATGTAAGAATTAAGCATATCTAATTTCCGATCAATACAGTGAACTTTAAGTATGTTTTCAAACGGAATTTTGCGCAGATCACCCAAAAAATGTTCCAAATTAAAGCTTTTAAAATCCCTGAATGTTACATATTTTTGTTTAAATTTAAATTTATCTATTTTTACTTCTGAGTAGACACATGAATGATCAGAGATATTATCTGCCGCAATTACACCACTTGCTCTAACCATACCACGGTCTGAAACAAATATGGGATCAAGTAATGTAGCTGTGCCCTGAAAAGAGATTCGTGTCGGTTGCTCGATGATTTAAAAAAAATCATAGGTTTCAAAGCAATGACTCAGAGAATTTTGAGGAATTAGCAAATGTATATTAAAGTTTCCCATACATATGACCTCATCATAGCATGTTTTGAGGTAAGATAAGCAATTGTCTATATAATCAATAGTTTCAGAAACACTATTCTTGGGAGGTCTGTAAAAGATACCAATAGCAATTTTTTTTGAGCAAAGATTTACCGATATCCAGATAGATTCTACAGAATTAAAATTTAACCTTTAAGACCTTTGCTTTTAATTGAGACAGAACATAAATTCCCACCCCACCACCTCGTGTTGCCCTATCCACACGAAAAAAGTCATAGTTTGGAATAGTTACAGTACTACTATCAATTTCTGGTGTAAACCAAGTCTCAGAAACACCCATTAAATGAAACTGATGGTGATAAAAGAAATTTTTAAAATCATTAAATTTGCATAATAACGAACGAACGTTTAAGTGGCCAATCCTGATTCTATTTATATTAACTAATTACTTTTTTAAATTAGGTAAGAATATAAGGTAAATATGATAAAAGTAAAGTAAAAATATTTTGTAAAACACCTATTAAAAATACAGATTAATTATAAATATTTATTAATGTCCTTTGATAAATTAAAAATATTTTTTTATATAGCATTGAATGCTCAACATACAACATAAATTCTATAAATGTGTAAAAAACTCATGCGATAAATTTAAAGATATATACGACCTCGTATTAATATTTAGTTTAGGTTTTTTTAATGTAGGTTCTGGTTTTTCTTGCGACCCTTCTTCCTTTCTTTTGATTTTCGTGGAGTTAGTAATTTGTTTTCCTGATATATTAGTTTCTGATTGTTCTACAGGTGTACCGGTATTTTCACTTTGATTGGTGCTACTGTTATCTTCCTGGAGCAACTTAATGCATTCCCATTATTTTTTTAAAATAAATAAACTATTTCACACTTTTCTTTTTTAGTGTAAACCATTTTATGGGCATTAACTTACAAGAAAACTCTTATTATCTGACAACAGATTACATTTTTGTTTGCATGTTTTCCTTAATTCATGGCTAATGCGATATATGTTAGAATTTTTGATATTTTCCGATATAATTAAATGACTGCTTCTAATGTTACATATTGTGAAACCAGTGTAAACGGCGCGAAGCAACAAAGCAAAACACCTTTAATGCTGGTTGAAAAACAACTGAGAGTTGCCTCACCGGGCATCGTGCTCGCGCAGCGTGACTCAGGGGTCTAGACATGTTTACACAAGACGAGATTCGAGGCGTGTATCAGATTTACGAAAAGATTCGTTCTGTGTAAGTCCGGCATAAAAGGTGTTAGGGTAAGTGGTAATTTATTTCAATTTGGCATCAAGTTGTTCAGCCACTCTTTTGATCTAATTTTGGCTCAAATGCGAAATTGGACCGATGTATAGCATAATTCACATCCTTAAAGCCGAACACGGCCAAAAAGCGCACTAATTACGGCATCACGCCATTTCTGAAAAGTTTTGATAATTAAACTTTAGATACGAAAAAGCAAAACCAGAAGCGAAAACGAATGTAATAAAGACTGCGAAAACAGAAGTAGAGGTCTGCAAAACTATTGTCAGGTTAAATGACCTATAAAGATTTTTGATAGTTCTTTTATTATACTACTGACAAAAAAAAACTAATTTGTCAAAAAGACTTGTAACTGTCATAAGGATTTAATTAAACTACTATTTTTTCACGTGGTTCTGCCATCATTACAGCATCCTCCCCTTGCTTCCCCTGTTTCGTAAGTAACCGTCAAACTAATCTATACCCAGGGCGGTTGACGGTAATTAAGACGCCAACGTAATTGCAGCGTAATAAATTAATAAGACTTCAAATACATGCTTCCTAATTTGTGTATTTGGTTTTATTAGGTTTTCCTCGTACCTCCGAAACCCAAGATTACTGATTACGTATTTTAGTAAAGTAAATTATTTTTGAGTCTGTCTGTTTATCTGTCTCTTTATGTATGTACCTATTAATGGTTTATTCTATGATTCTATGCAATACAATGAGATCATTGGGAACAAATGTCAGTTAAGTCACTGATGTACGGTTGTTGCATATTTTAGAATATCAACACATTAACTTGGAGGGTTAGAAAAATGTAAAAATAAAAGGTATATTTTAAAAAAAGTTCAAGTCGTTTTTTGGTAATTTCGTTTTTCTACAAAAAAGTTTTTTTTAAGTCAAACTAAGTCATCGTGGTTAAATTTAATCAAATTGGGTGTTTAATTACAAAACTGCCAGTGCCGTGGTATATGGTTTACATTTTATAATAAAGGTCAAGGTTTTTTCCAGATGATATTTTTTTAACAATTATGGGAGATGGGACACAGGTAGCGGTTTTTTCTCTAACATCAGACATTACCGCAACTTCTAAAAGGTGCCGTAAAATAAATTTGATTTTTGGTACTTTAACATCATTAGACCCTAACATCATAGTACTTAGGCTTTATACAACGATTGGTGATCTGTCCTAATAAGCGGAGCTGTCGCAATTACTTTAAAAAAGTAAATCAATTACTATTACCAATTACTTTTCTAAACAATATAAATTACGATTACAAATTACTAGCAAGTTTGTAAAAATTAATTTAATTACCAATAAAAACTACAAGTTATTGAATATTTTAGCAATTACTTTATTTAAATTACCACATATATTAAACACGATACACCAAACAAATAAATATTAATACTAATATGCATCATACGCGCACGTCACACTGTTCAAACTGCTTTCTCAGCAAGTTCAACATTAAATGATTTTACAATGAAAAAAAAATCCTTTCCCAAACAGTAACAGATTTTTTTACAAAAAAAAGTAAAAAAACGATGGCGGTAATCATCAATCAAAAATTCAGAATCGGCGCGGAGGCGGCGTTCGACAGATTCAAAGCGGCCCGCCGTGTTTCAAGATGCTCTTTTGAGCTGGCCAACATCTCGGCATTTTTTCTATAAAGAAAGGTAATTTAATTTTTCGTAGTAATTAAATTATTTACTAGGTAATTGAATTAATTTTTATGTAATTCATTTTTTTATAAGTAATAGAATTACTTTCTAAATAATTGAATTACTTGGGATTCGTGAAAATCAATTACCAATTACGATTACATTATCCTATTAATTGATAGTCCAAATAAAATTACTGTTTTCGGAAAGTAATTGAATTAAAGTAATTCAATTACTGACAAGTAATTCAAAACGACTTTTTAATTATTTTAATTTAATTACCGACAGCTCTAAACAACTAAAAAAATAACACCAATTTAAAGCGTAAGCGTTTAAGGATGTAGTTAGACAAAAAAGTTAGAGTGGACTGTATATTATGGTTGGTTCCAAATGGAGAACCACATTAAAAAACCGCTGATAACGAAAAAATTATTAAACCGAGATCAAAAATCGTGTCCCACAAATTGCACTTACCAGTTTGATTATTGCTTGCTGCTGGTATGGGAGGCCCCTTCTGCATGTTGCTTGATTAGGACAATGTTGGCACTAAGTTGTCTATATAACAACAAAAAATGTTTATTTTTAACGAGAACTTGATCA
This sequence comes from Listronotus oregonensis, assembly GCA_019359885.1. NCBI lineage: Eukaryota > Metazoa > Arthropoda > Insecta > Coleoptera > Curculionidae > Listronotus > Listronotus oregonensis. The sequence goes on along the minus strand of JAHBCN010005685.1, from coordinate 46,221 downwards.
AGGTCAAGGCGGTCGAAGTGTACTTTTTGTGGGCGTATCAACCGAAAATAATAAATAAAAATTAATTTATAAATTAAAAATAACCCCGCAAAAAGTCTTGCATGAACAGTAAGAAATTACTAGACATTGCTTTGCTTCTCTTGATTACAAAATATCATTGGAAAGAAAAAAAACAAAATATTTTAAATTTATTATGTAAGCATTTGGCTAATTTGTTTAAATTTAATTAGATGCAAAACTTAAGGTAATGCTTTTTTGGGACAAGAATTAGGCTGAAATAATTCATACATTTTTCAGGTCCATACACCACTTTTTGCTACTAAAGTAATTGTTTTGGATGAAGTTCTTTATATTTCTAATTCTTATTATAAATATTTCCAATAATAAAGGTCAGTTAAAACTACAAATATCATTTGTAGTTTTTTATTACTTCTATAAATATTTAAGGCATTTTCAAGTATTATATTGGGCTATAAAAATGTATTTAGCCCATATTCCTACAGTATGCATTATTCCTGAAAGTCATGTCAACTCATTAACATATTACGGTTGCCTTCTGTATGAAAATTATAAAAAAAAATTGTGCATACCTAAGACACACTTTTTTTGTACTATTATTAGTCCAGTGACTGAAGACCTGAAAGTACCCAAAGCTGTAAATAAATCTGTACAGTTTTCATTTGTGGCGCAATTTTTAGGTCTTCGCGGATGCTTTCGAGCGAGAAGAAGTTTATCACGATTCCGACGTGGAACCCGCTGAAAAAGGCCCCCCAAAGTCTTAAAAATGAGTTTTCCGCGAATATCTGACAAAATATGCAAAATTAGAGAATTTTTGTTCAAACATAAAATAAAGATCACCCCGAAATCTACAAAAATAATCCTTACCATTTTTTTCACAACACCAATATTTTTTGCAAAAACGGCCGTCGAAAAGTCTATAACATTTCACACTGGATATACATGTGGCTAAACGGCTAATAATGCAGATGGGCAAAACATTTTTTTATCAAAACGCAAGAAAGATGGTGAAGGAAATTTTCTGGGATCATTGAACACTTGGTAAGATCTCATTATAAAAAAGAAATGTTAATAACATCCAAAAAACCAACCAAAAAAAAATGTTGACCGCTTTTTTTAATATTCTAGAAAAATCAGAATGGACCCAAACTCATATGGAAGGATAGGTACAATTTTTTCCATTTCAATGAACCTTAAATTATTTAAAAATGTACATTATTGCCCGAGTAATGGAACAATTCGTCCGTCCGCTTAGAAGTGAATCCATAAAGATAGCGGCATTCTAGAGCCGCGTTTACACTATGCAACTTGTTTAATAAACTTATGTTTGTTGGACATGTTCAATAAAACTTTTGCTTTACAAACCTTAAACTTTTGTTTATCAAACTTCTTTAAACATTTGTTTTTAAACAAAGGGCTGAAACACCCTTTAATATCTGCAACATGTTTAAATCTTTACCTCTAGTTGCAATGATAGCTTCAAGCAATGAGGACGTGATGCTTGGTGCCGCTGCTTGTGTGGTTATATCCTGTTCAAATAATGTAAGGGCTAAAAGACGGTTTTGGGTACGTCCTTCATTAGAAGCAAGGAAGAAATATAGTGGTAGTGAATTCGTACTCGATTAACGCAAAAGCCAAGAGGGGACAGAGACTTGTTGGCGGGGGAACTGAGAACTAATGGGAGTTTTAAGAACTTCTTAATGACAGGTTCAGACTTTAAGTACTTGATTCTGCGTATGGGAGGACAAATTGAATGGTGTTTACTAGTTGCTCGACGCAAAACAATTTTAAACATGTTTGATAAAAAAGTTTATGAAACGTCGACTTTCTTTGAAGTTTACCTACTCGGACCGGGAAGACTGCAACTTGTTCAAAAACACGATTTTTGGTTGTAAAACACGCTTGTTGTAAAACATTCTACAACTTTTTGTATTGCGTTTTTAAACTTGTTGTACAACTCGGTTGTAAAACACAAATTTATTAAACAAGTTGCATAGTGTAAACGCGGCTTAGCGGTAGAGGGCAGCTGAAATGAGGGGACTTTTGGGTCCCGTTATTTTGAAAACTATCGATTTTTTGAAAAAAATTATAAGGGCCATTTTTGTAGACTAGAAGGCGAGTTTAATTTTTTGTTTTAACAAAAATTCTCCAATGTGCATATTTTGACAGATATTAGCGGGAAACCCATTTTTCGGGCTTTAAGGGGCCATTTTCAGTCCTTTTCCACCCGTTAATATTGATAAACTTTTTTTCACTCGAAATCATTTCCGAAGACCTAAAAATTGCGCCACAAGGAAAACTGTACAGATTTATTTACAGCTTTGTCCCTTCATTCATTGGACTATATGGAGATATTTAATATTTTCATTTCCTTTTTAAAATTATATATTTTTTGTAGGCTAAATTTTAAGGTATTTTCTTTTAAAATATTTATATTGCCTGAAAATACCATTTTATTTTTTAAACACATTTTCTGTTAGCAGCGAACAATTATTTTTAGAAAAGTTTTATTTTAATTTATATTTTATACCTAAAACTTTTATTAAAAATATGCCCTAAAATCAATCGGTAGACTAAAGGCTTAATTCAATTATTTTGAGCTTGTTTCCTATAAGTGTTTTAAACCTAGCTTTTATGTCTTCTAACCAACGCCATTGTTTACAAAATTAATTATGTTTGATAAAAGCTGTTATATGAGTTTGTTTTTTAATGGCCATATTGATCTCATAGATTACAATATTTTATTAAACCACCAAACAATACGAGTATACATAATTTTATGTAACACATTAATTTTGATAAAATACCATAATGTTATTTTTAATGGAAGTTAAATTTTATTGTATGTAAAGTACGAGAAGTTTATCTGTAGCTACAAAAGAAATGCAAGCAAAAATATTTTTGTGGTTAACAATGTTGTCAAATATATAAAATTATAATTTAATAATCTACCAACCAAACCCTAAAGTTAAATTATTAACTCATTTACAATAAATAGTAATAGATACAATATGGTTGCATATAAGAAACCAATATTTTATTATAATTTTAATTACATTAAAACTTTGCCACATTCAAAACATTCAATAGTTTAGAAAACAGAAAACCTTAAACCACAACAGTGCAATTGGCCATATGTCTAACGCTGGACAAACCTAACCTTCTACAGTATAGTAACTAGAAAATGACAAGCTCTGCCAGCCTATTTAAGCTGTTATGGACTAAAGAAGGCCAGGGTTTAAAAGAAAAAAATCTTAATTTTTCTCTTTTTTTAGAAAACATATTCCAACCATTTGAATCTGATCTGAGCCAACAGCAACAACCTTCTAGCCAGTATGATTTATGTAAAGCAGGGCCTTCTGGGACTTAATTTCCTTTTAGGGAAATTTTCCAAAATGAATTTGTACCTGAACCTACCTCTTTTATTGGGGTGCCTCAAACTGCCTCAAAGGAAAAATTGGATATGCTTGAAAATGATAAACCAGAAACCTCAGGTAACTTGCCTCTTTTATTAGTTTCAATATGGAATAGATAAATTAGATATTTTTGTGGAAATGCAAGTACTTTTACCTATATTTTAAATATATTTTAATTTTTAGATTTCCATATTTTAAATGTTAATAAGAAAAACAATAAGGCCAAACACAAAACCAAGGATCAAAAACCACAAGTTACACAAAAAAGACATTTAATGAAAGTTGTACATAACATTAGTACCTTGTCAAAAGAGCTTAATTCCACAAAAGTTTCTGACAGGGAATACTTAGGCAAAGTCATAGAATTTGCCGAATCTGACATGTTCCTTAAAGGAAGATAAAACCCTACCAGCTACCAATTTATATTAGTCAGGTAACACAACAATGTAAAATGCCTAAAGGACATTTGAAACAACAGATATTCATTGAAAGACAAAATTTTTAGTATGTCTCTACTAAAACAAAGTCCAAAAGAATAAAGGTTATTAAAAAGGTATTTGCCCTGCCATTTAGAAAAACAATTTTACAAGTTATAAATCAGAGCACTTTTTCTGCTGGCGTAAATGACCAAATTTTAAAAAACAAAAGGAAGTCAAAAAATTAAACCTCTTGATCGTTTTGCATGCTTGTTTTTAATGAGATGTCCTTAGAGGTAGGACTAGCATACACACCACATGAAGATGTAATTCACGGGATAGAAGAAATCCCAGAGAGGCGCCCAGGCTTTGAAGACCATGCAATAATTTTCATGCTACGTGGGATTGCTGCAAGATGGAAACAGCCTATTGCCTACTATTTTTCCCAGGGTGCGATGGAGTCAGTTGAAGTGGCAGTAGAAATAAAAAAAGTTATAGGGCTGTACATTGTGTACATTGTTGGCACAGTATGCGATCAATACAATTCAGCAGCAATTAACCACCTGATTAGGGATATCAAAACAAAATTTTTAAGGCAGCACACAGAATATAAGTCCATGGGTTTTTTTGTGAATGGACAAGAAGTTATTTCAATTTATAATGTACCCCATTTGCTTAAAGGAATAAGAAACAATCTCATTATCAAAAATTTGACGTTTGTCTGGAAAAACGAAAGGCAGTTGGCTTCCTGGGATGATATAGTTAAATTTTATGAATTAGATTCTGGAGATTATGATACCAAAATGTGTAATAAACTCACAGATGCACACATTTATGAAGATAAGATGAGAAAGATGAAGGTAAAGCATGCTGCTCACTTATTTTTCCAAAGAGTGTCTGGTTCAATGAGAGCGCTAATTAGATATGGTAAGAATTATTAAAGTTTTAAAATTGTTTAATATTTAAATCTCAGAATTTGAAAAAAACATGGTATTTATATTAATGTTTGTTTCCTATTTTTTTTAGAAACAATATCCTTCCATCTTCAGCTAAAGGTACTGCTAATCTTATATTCTTCGTGGACAAACTGTTCGATAGCCTTAATGGATCGACTCTCAAGCCTGAACCAACAAAACCATTAAGATGTGCCATTCAGGAAAACTCTCAACGACACAGTTTTTATTAGCTCTGAAAGTCCTCTGATCAATTATATTTTATAATAAAAAAGGAGAGGTAATACGTTTACCTCCCACAATTCACAATTTTATGAAAACTATTAAAGGGGTGAAAAAAATATGGCGAATTTGTCATAATAAAGGTTTTAAGTTCTTATTTTCAAGAAATTTAAATTAAGATGTTTGTGAAAACACTATTTCAGTAATTAGAAGCCATGGGTATAGAAACATAAATCCTTCAACCAACTCGTTTGAGTCGTCATTTAAAACTCTTGTTATTAATATTTTTTTCTCTGGACATTCACCAAATGCAAATTGTGAAGAGGACGGATGTATTTTGGGTATTTCTTCAATTAAAACCTACAGTGTTCCAATTATAAATGATGAATTTAATTTTGATAATAACATGCTGATTCATGAACATCTTAAACAATATAAACCTTTAGCATCAAAGTCATTTATAATTGAGAATCAGCATGCTGCTTTTCAATTATAAATGACTTGTGTTTGCCTATATAGCAAAAAAAAAAATGAAAAAAATGGGTGGTTGCGATTAATGTTGAAATTGTTTACTTAGTAAAACAGATGAAAAATTTCACTTCCTAATTAAATACAGATCTAGAGGTTCCCATGCATTACTAAGACCAAACACTTATTTCGTGTACTTATTTAGCCATTGTTCATTCTTTTTTGCCGGAATTTTTGTTATTTTAAAAACATAAAAAAACTATTAGTTTATAGCCAATTTATAACCAACATTTTTAATTGTAAAGTACACGACCTTCTTTCTCTGTTTTTGGGGTCATTTTTAGAATTATATATTTTCACATGGGTAAAAAATGTTAATTAAATTTTACGTGGTTTAAGTTCTTAACAAATCAATAATAAGATAAAAATTAAAGTCAGAGAGTAATACATTAAACATAAAACTAGAAGACAGGGCATTCAAAATATAAAAGGAAATGACCTATTGTTTGTATTTTAAATAAATATTGCAAAGAAGTAACAACTCCTCTTTCTGTTTCCGTAAGTTATAATGCGTTCATGCATTTTCCTTTTCCATAACCTTGTCCCTAGCGTTAATTCATATTATAAATATATTTCAAATAGTAATCATTTTAAATTGTAACATAAGGAACGTTTTGAATGTGACAATTGCCATGAAAATTTAAAAATGCTTAATGCATAATAAAATTCCGAATTATGTATATTTTATATGGCTAAAAATAAATGTGTTGTTATATTAATTGTTTATTGCAAAAGCAGTCAATGTGCTTATTTAACCTTAATTTTAAAATACCGCCAAAATAAAATTAAAACTTTAAATAAACCTGAGCGCGCGCAATCGATTTCAGCGCCACAGCGGGGCTAGTCGAACTAAAATGATCGATAAAATAGAGTTACCTATCTTTTTTTCTTTATTAATATAGAAAATCTGTGCTTCTAACCGAAAAATAAAGCAACAACGGCTGTTATCGAAATGAACAGGTGGATAGCGCTAATTTGATAGGTTGAGACGCGTTACGTGACGCTCACAAGAAAAAATGACCGCTTGCTTATTGCTGCGCGATGTTTGATGTAAAAGTCAGTTGCGTAGTGAAACAAGGGGCAAGAGATATTGTGTTTAATAAATAAGTGTTCGTTGTGTCGTGTTTTGGGGTGTTATTTTAAAATTTTGAACTTTATAAGTGACAATACTAATACTAATAATGAATGAATATACTCGAGTTAAATACCCTTCATAGTCAAACCCGTCAAGTGATTGCCAATGTTTATAGGGTATGTGAAGAGGAATCACAAAACAATGTATTTTAATTGCCACTAAAGCTAAAGCTTAAAAGGGTTAAGGTGTATAGCACGGGTACTGTGAAAAAAATTCACAAAGATAATGTTGAACGAAAAAAAAAACAACCTGGATCACTTGCTGTCATCTGGCAAAAAACGGGCTCGTCTTTCTGCGGTCAAAAAAATTAAAGATTTTGAATTTGGCATTATTAGAAGAACCCCTAGAAAAGTTTTATTTGGAACTAAAAGTGGTGTCATCCTTTGAACAAAATTGGTGCAAAAGCCTAATATATTGCACTGGCAATACAAAAATATTCATCCATGAAAAAATATAGGGATTAAGGTCGACACACAATTTACATTGACAAAACCTGGGTGGACAACGACTTAACGGTAAAAAATTGCTGTCAAAGTGCAAATGTTTTTGGTGTAATAAGAAACATCAGTTCTACTGGTAAGTAGTTATACATATTCTATAAGTCCGCTGTTTATTCAAAGTTTGCTTTATTCCCATCGAGATGAAAGATTTTAAAAGGAATTGTCATTTGACTAGTTTGTAAATTGTGACAAAAATATTTTTTAGGCAGATTTATTATAGTTCATGCTGGATCAAAAAACGGTTTCGTGGAAAATGCTTCCTTAGTTTTTAAAGCTGGCAATGCCCCGGTGACCACCATGGAAGGATAAATAGGGAAAATTTTACCCAAGTGGCTTAGTAAAAAATTACGTTCCAATATTTTCGAAAACAGCGTAGTCGTCCTAGATAATGCACTCTATCATTCTGTACAGGAAGATAAAAATCATGATTCGGCATTTAGGAAGTTTAAATTGTTTGAACTTATCCAGCGTCAGAAACCTCCGAGTAATGAAAAAAATTAGGTGGTGCACAACATTATCAGGCAATACGGTCACACTCCTTTAAGAACGCCCCCCTATATGTGCTAATTAAACCCTATTGAGATGGTTTGGGCTCAAATTAAGCAATTTATTATAGATCACAATACATTAGGAAATTAAAGGAGCTTTTGAATGAAGCAATTGCCAGAGATAAGTAGGAAGATTGTCGATGCCGTGTTATGAAAACGCGACGGAAAAAAGAGCGCCCCTGCATAGTCAACTCCCAAACTAGACGCACTTTCTCCCCTCTTCACCTGCTTAAGTGCGCCTGCATGGACGAGAACAGAAGACGAACCGCGGTCGCTGATTTAATTCAAACTCGGGTACACTTTTTTTTTAATTTTCGGTGCATTTTTCATTCTCGTCCATGTAGACGTATTTTAGCAGGCGGAGAGAAAAGAAAGTGCATCTAGTTCGGCGCTCGACCAGTGCGAGGGCGTTACTTCGTGGCAGATTTGCTGATACACGCTCCATTGCCATCGGCAATCTCCCCACTTATATCTGCAATTGCCTCAGTGACAGCCTTTTCCTTTCGTATTTTGTGGTAAGAGCAGTTGATTGGGAAAAGTTTTGCTGATATGTCATCGACATAGAAAAAAAGTTTTGGGAAACTGATTATATGATGGAGGAGATTGAATCCATTATAATAAAGGTTGGGACTGATACCAATGACAGTGATACGGTTAGTAACAGTAAAGGTGAAGAGGTTGAAAATGATGAATAAAGAAGGTAATGATTTTTTGTTTTTTATTGTTTTGTCGCAAAACTATAATTCATCTCTCTTTGACATTAATAGGACCTAAGCTAAAAAATCATTATTAATCAATCAATCATGAAGCTTTTTTCTTCATGCAAAAATGAAAAATGGCATGTTGTAAATAGTTTAAATTTATTAAACCTTTATATAAATAGTTACCTACCTTAAAAAATATAATGCAATTATTTAAAAAATACTATTTTTATCACATGATTAGACCATGTTTTAAAAGATAGTGCTTTCCCTTACCGATGCGTCGCAGACACAGACTCGTCTGTATAGCTTCAAATATAACAATATATTAGCAACGATATGTAATAAATTTTTAATTTACAATAGAGTATAAAATATAAAAAGGAATAGTTGTCGTATCCCACCCTTTAGGAAATGGCACAAACATGCGAGTTTTGATGCGTTAAGCGACCGAACCAGCCCATCAAATTGTCATTTCATTTGTATTTAAAATTGTTTAAAAACACGAGTTTGCTTGAAAGTATTGGATTAATTTGTGGGTAAAAAAATATGCAGTACGCATTTCTAATATAATAATTTTGTGTGTGGTTTAACATTATCAGGTGCTTTGGTCATTGCCGATTTGATTTAAATTCTATACTCTACTGTACTCTTTAATTGACACTATGATTTTTTTAGGAATATCTGAGAACTTGGAGCAAGCAGTAGTAAAAAAATAAGAAAATGGGTTGCAAAATAAAGGATTCCTTTACGCTTTTACTATAAGGTCACTTCATGTACTTCACTTAGATTTTTATAATATATTTTGGCAAATAACGTAGCAAAATAGGACCCATCATTTATGTATTTGAATTTACTCTTTATTATGTGTTTCTATGATATAATTAATTTAAAATCAGCGGTTTTAATGGTAAAGCATTTTTTTACAACATAAATGTTGATTTTTTAGTTTAATTTTTTAAACTGTTATTTTATAAAACATTGATATAATTTTGGGTTTCTCGATGAAAGCGCGTTAAGGATTAAATTATTTTATGAGTAGGGTCAAATAAAACAGAAAAGTCTTTGAACGAGTCACGCTATGAATAATGTAAGCTTTATTACCGGCTTAGTTTTAACGGAGGAATATGGTAAAAATTTTAGAAATATTTACATAATATATTTTAAAATTTCAGAAAGTCGCGATTATAAAATAATTCATTTTCGTAAAAGGGTTAAACTTTAAAGGCTTTATAAAAATTTATTAGTTTTAATTTTTAATCTTTATTTTACGAAATAATAATACGAAACAAGATCATATATTTAATTACTAAATTGCACAACGTCGCATCACTTTGCTGATTTCTCAGAAAACTGTGTTTCAACGTGGCATATATACGAGTATGTCTTACCGGCCCCAAAAATCGAACTCGGGTCGCCTAAATACGGGACACTATGGCAGCTAGAGAAAGTATTGTTATACCTTGCGACTTTTGTAAATGAAAATAAGAAATAATTAATTAAACGTATTGAAAAAAATAATAAATGAAAATAATGATTGGACATTTTGTGTTATAAAACAATTTTCTGTACAAACTCGTAAAGAACGGTTTCTATAATATTGTTTATTTATGTATTAGGTATTGTTTACGTTAAAACATGAAATCTTAATCGAATTAAAAAAGAAAAAAGTTGTTTAAAAAAATATTTGCAATACTTTAAAATATCCTTGAAAATAGTGAGATTTTCCAAGATTATAGGCGCCGCGCCGTTACAACGTTGTTCGTTATAAGCAATCGTGCATGTTAGGATCTGTGTGAGTAACTAGCAACGACATTCGTACTTGGGAGTGATTTAAGTAAGCTGAACGCCTGTAATGCCACGTAGGTGCAATTGTATTATATTTGCCTTATGATTATTGCCGAAATCTGTTATGATTTCTAATGCTACAGTGTACGGAAAACACGTTTTAAGGCGCTCAACCAGTTGGATTTGGTCGGCATGCCTTTATAACTGTAACGGTGTTTAACGTTTTAGAGAAAATTTAAAACATACCTGAAATACCTAAAATTTCACATATTTTAGTGATTTTGTTATTATTATTATTTTACTAGCCCCTTACTATTATAGCTATAATATTTGATTGTTTTACTAAGCAAAAAAGCACATACTTTAATGCCGCGATATTAACTCTGCTTTTCTGCCGTACGAACGTATTTTTTTTTCTTCAAATTTTATGCTAAATCATCAATTTCATATGTATTTATTGGTACCCAACTATTTAACTTGTGCGCACCCGTCAACATCATAATTTTTTTGTTAATTTTATTTAGATTTAAAGCCGGTACGCTTGTGAGCCAGACAATGCCGCTATGTCCTGCAGAGCATGTGGGTTAAACTTGAGAGTCAACTTCACGAATACATGTAAAACAGCAAATACTATTAGTAAAAAGGCTCCTTACAAGGGCTTAGACTTACCTCAAGAAAGTACTTGTCATAAAAAAATATATTTCCTTTGGGTGATATAATGGTGGTGTCGGAAGGTGATGCGCATTAGCCAAGCAGTTAAGTACCACACAAGTTGGGCAAAGAAATGCTAAATTCGTGCTTAAGATTTTAAAACCTGCCGAAATGAATACTGATTTTTTTATTGCGTTGCATTATCAAATTTCTATATATATATATATATATATATATATATATATATATATATATATATATAATATATATATATATATATATATATATATATATATATATATATATACAGGTAAGTCTGTAATGGGGCCCCCCTTTATTGCTTTTAAAAATTCAAATTGGAAAAAAAAAGTTTAATACAAAAATAATATGGTTTTTGTTTCTCTATATTTAAACAACGCGTATCATGGTATATAAAAACCGCACAAGGACAAATTTAATTTTTTAAATGACTCCCTATATTTTTTTGTACTTTTCGATATCTCATAAAATTTAGATATTTTTTATCTAACATATCATATCCCTATATTCAATTGTTTACGAGATATTCTCATTTAAATACGAATTTAGAAAAAAATCCGCTCATCTCTCAATGTTGTTTTACGTTTCTTGGTTTTAGTAGAGTGACAAAACAAAACCCCTAGTAATAATTTAAAAGGTAATTAGATATCACATGATGAGTAGAAATAGGTAAACCTTAAAAAAAGAAAAAAAGATTAAAAAAAATTTTTTTTCAGATTAATAAACAGTCAAAATAATTTTTATTAATCTTTTATAGCATATATGGTTCTATGCAACCTCAAAAAACCCCTTTTAAACCATAGAAACGTTAAACAACATTAAAATGAGCGGATTTTTCCTTCTAAATTTGTTTTTAAAAGCGAATATTCAAACAGTTGAAACGGATAGAAAATGCTGAATAAAAAATCTAGAAGGGGAGAAAACAAAAAAGTAACAAAAATATGGGGAGATGAACTTTGTTCTTGTACGAACTTTTGATACACCTGTATACATAACGTTGTTTGCAAATATAGAGACAAAAAACCCAAAAAATTTTTTTATAAAACATTTTTCCCAATTTCAATATTTAAAGCAATAAACGGGGGTCCACCCTTCATAGACTTACCCTGTATATATATATATATATATATATATATATATATATATATATATATATATATATATATATATATATATATATATATATATATATATATATATATATATATATATATATAAGGGGATTCACGTTGAGTGTCCTATTAAAAGATCTGGGAAACCAAAAAAAAAAAGTACTTTTAAAATTTTGGGCACACGGCCGTAACAGGTAATAAGCTTTAAATATTTTGGCAAGTGCAGCGTTGCCGGGATTTTTAACCGAAACCAACGGCAACATTGTAATTTTAAATGGAACACCTGTTTTTTATTGCATATTCGGATTCTACACAAAATTCTAAGTAAGTTTTATTAACATTTTCCCTCATCCCCATATTACCGTTTTTAAGAAAATAATTAATTCCTATTTTTTAAGGAAAATTATCATGTTAAAAGGTTTCATATTTACGTCCTAACCGAGCTGATACTAAAAATTTTTTTTTTGGGGTTAGACAATGCATGTATTTAAAAGATCTGCATGCTATTATAGCAATATATCCTACGGGGTGCCCCAAAAAAAATTTGCATTTTTACCGATATTAAATAATGATTAAACTAAATTTTTGTCAAATACAACATACTGTTTTTTATCCCTTTTTTGAATAGACCAATTTTTTACCTACAAAATGTCCATAGATTTTTCTATACCCATCTGCAACCGTTTTTTAAATATAAGCATAATTTTTATAAAATTTTTTCTTATTAACCAAACAAAATAAATATTTTTTACCTTATATGTCAAATAGTTGTCAGAGAAATTTTAAAAATACAAATTTTTATGGCCTACCTAGGTAAATTGTAAATTGCCGGTGGTTTACTGTAGATAGTTTTTAAAAAACGGGGAAAATTAAAAATTGTTTTTAAAAAAACGGTGCAAATGGATAGGAACATGTATGGACATTTTGTAGGTAAATTATTGGTCTATTAAAAAAGGGGATAAAATACAGTATGTTGTATTTGACAAAATTGAGTTTAATCATTATTTAATATGGGAAAAAAGCAAACTTTTTGGGACACCCTGTAGGATATATTGCTATAATAGCATGCAGATTTTTTAAATACATGCATTGTCAAACCCCAAAAAAAAATTTCAGTATCCAGCTCGGTTAGGCAGTAAATATAAAACCCTTTTTTTTTAACATGAAAATTTTTCCCTTTAAAAAAAAAATAGTAATTAATTATTTTCTTAAAAACGGTAATATATAGGTATAAAGATTTTAAATAAAACGTACTTAGAATTTTGTGTAGAATCCGAATATGATAAAAACAGGGTGTTCCATTTAAAATACAATGTTGCCGTTGGTTTGGTTAGATCTGGCAAACCCCGCACTTGCCAAAATATTAAAATGTAGCTTATTACCTGTTACGGTGTGTCCCAAAAATTTTCAAAAAGTATTTTTTTTTGGGTTTTCCCCAGAACTTTTAATAGGACACTCAACGTGACCCACCGTATATAATATATATATATATATATATATATATATATATATATATATATATATATATATAATATTATTAATTTATTTGATATATATATATAATATATATATATATATATATATATATATATATATATATATATATATATATATATATATATATATATATATATATATATATATATATATATATATATATATATATAATATATATATACGTTAGCAGTTTGGGGCCCAACAAATGATTAAAGGAAAAATTCCAAATACTTTCGGAGGTACCAAAACCCGATTTCCCGATTCTTTTTTATTTTTAAAAGAGATATAAAACAAAGAATTTTTGGGCCCCTTTTCCACCAAACAGTTAAGAGATTTTCGAAGCTCTTCTTTTCGTTAGACCATCATCAACTTTATTTTTTAAATATGGGTTGTTTTTTTTTTTTTGAACCTTCTTTTTATCCCAATTACAAAAAAGTATAACACTTAATATTTATTAACAAATATGGAACGCCCCTATAAGAAATGATGTGCGTTCCTTGTCTTAATTATTGTCTCTTATGGAAAATATGTTTATTTAACAGAAAAATATTAAGTGTTATACATCATTAATTGGATTTTAACTGCTTCAAAAAAATGGCCGCATTTAAAAAAAAAAGTTGATGATGGTCAACGAAAACGGAACGTCGTACGGAAAAAAATCTTTTTTCGTTGTTTTGTGACCTAAAAGTGGCCATGAGAAAAATGTCTTTGTTTTTCCATATTTTTCAAATAACGTCAGAAAATTAAAAAAGAAATCAGCATGGTTTTTTCCGGATGTTCGGGAAATTTCCGAAAATTTTTCAACTTTCTACTAGGCATGTTATTAGGCACCTAAATGCGCAATTCCCCCAAATTTAACCGACTTCGTATCTCTTACGGTTCCCCATGCGTGCACTCGAAACTGAATATATATATATATATATATATATATATATATATATATATATATATATATATATATTATATATATATATATATATATATATATATATATATATATATATATATATATATATATATATATATATATATATATATATATATATATATATATATATATATATATATATATATATATATATATATATATATATATATATATATATATATATGGAAAAAAAAGTTCCTGCACTTACACAGCTTAACTACTGGGATAATTAAAAAATCATTATGGGCGTTATGGGCTCTTTAAAAAGTAATCTTATATTTTTTCTCTAAATGTACAGCCGAGCCAATAATTGACCCCCAAAAAATTTTTAAAGGGTTCCAAATCTTTCTGACGCACCCCCTTTCCCGTTCATTTCTTATGATTTGGATGCGTTGTTTTTTCAAATTATAGGACTTTAATAAAATTACGTAGGTAGTAGTAGTTTGTGTGTCAACTTAATCATTTAAATAAGATAATATACAATACCAAATACAAATATTTGATGTATGTAGGCAAAACTTTAATTAAATATACACAAATTTTTAGACCTATTTTTGTTAAAAATAATAACTATCTGTATTATTAAATAAAATTTATTTTTCCTTGCTTAGCTTGCAAATACAGTTAAAAAAAAATCTATATCGAAAAACTGTAATTTTTTTAGAAATTCTGAATAATGTCTGTTTTATTTTGATGCAGCACATATTTATTACGTGCTACTTATGTATAAATTATCTTATGCAAATCGTAAAAATATATAACTATCCATAAAAGGGCAAATTCAGGTCATAAAAGTTGGGACCCTGTACATAAGGGTACGCGTTAATCTTGTATGTCGAGAGCTAAATATGTTAGTCGGGTAGTCGGAATATGGAATTGAGTATCTTTAAATCTGCCTTTTTTGGGTCTACTCAATATGTGCGGTTTAAATATAGAAATTCCTGGAAAGTTAAAGGTAGCATATAAGGGATTTGGGTTATTCAATTTCAGCTAACATAAATTTTCTTATACTTAAATTTAAATTTAAAAATCTGTAATCTAGCAGATGAGATATTGTAAAAGATATTTAATAGTATTGGGTTGTTTTATTTTGGTTGTTTCTTTTTGAAAATTTGAAAACCGTTAAAAATGATAAAAATCTGATATTCATCACCTGTTTTTTTTAAATATTTATTGGCTTAAAGGGGTCACAGCTATAGGTAGGTAGACCTTGTTGTTATTATTATACATACAAAAAACCGATTGTATATTTTTGAATTTTTCTGAAAAATTCAATACAGAACACAGAATTACTTTCTTGGCTGTCCATATTGTATTAAAAAAAAAACATATAGTTTAGGAACATACCATACCAAACGATATTAGCCTTTCTGCATCGGCTGGAAGTTAAAAATAATTGTCTCTTGATTTATAGCATAGGAACTTACTTTCTTTCAAAATTCTAGAAGATCTCGTTTAAAAGACATCAATATCTCTAAATTTGCCTTATTCCCATCTTTACACTGGACATTGCTTCCGACGTTCCTCAGCTAGTTTGTTGGCGGACTATGGTGCTAATTTTATTCTATTTAAAAGACACTGTGGATGAAAGTCCAGTACAGAAGCAGGGTGTTACAAAGAAGACTTGCTACAAAAAAAAAGAAAATTGCTGATCAAATTGTGTCCAAAACTTTGGTGGATAACATTGCTTCCTGCCCGGGTACATATCTTACCAAAGTACCTAAATTGTGTAACAACCACCAATGAGATTGGCTATGGAGTTTCTTATTCTAATTTTATTTTCAGTAATTATACTTTTATTTAAATAAATAATTTATTTGAATTTAATTAATTACGTTTCTGTAATTTTTTATCTGTAAACCATCTTTTAACACCAGTGTCAGAAAATGACATTTTAGATACTGACAGCATGCATTAAAAATTAAACTTTTACTGATATTTCAATTTTTTTTTCTCCTTTAAAAATTTTTTTACTTCATTTTAGGGCCGAGAAAAACACTTTTAAAATATTTTTTATCGTTACTGATATAACAATGTAAAAATTATTTTGCTGCGACGGACAACAAAAATAAAACGGTTTTATGGAGCCCTGGTAATGTATTAGGTGTTAACATAACAAGTGAACGTCATATTATTTTGAGACGTGTGATTTCAATTTATAAATGGTTTTTAGGAAATGATAATGGGCTTACAAGATAAACATTTTAATTGAAGTTAAAATTTAACTTAAAACTAAGTGGCAATCTCTGTTGTTTAATTTATGTTCCGTTATATAAGTGTTTACAATGTTTAGTTTGCGTAAATAAACGTTCGTTTTCGAAATTTAATATTATATTAAATCTAGATTTAGCTAGAAGGAAAAGTGTATTTACTTTATAAAACTTCATACTTTACTGATGAAAGTAGATAATTTAAGTTTTTGTAATTAAAATATTGTCTTTAATTATTAGTGAATGTCTACTCTTATACAAAGTGTTACTAAATCTTAGGTACATATTAAAAGGTGTGGTTGTACACGATGTCCCAAATTCGAGCCTCATCATTAAAATCTCGGAAACTTAAAGAGTTACGAGGTCGGTTAAATCGGCCTCCTTAAACATTTAAAAATTTCGAACTTTTCCAAAGAATTAGAAAAAACCGAATATTTACGATTTTATTTTTACTTTTTATGAATCTTTTTAAATAGATATAAAAAAATAAATAGTACATTTTCATTGCTACTGTTTCTGTTCTACAAGACAGTGTTATTAGGTTTATACACCGACGCTTTACCATTGGGCTGTCATCATCAACTTTGTTTTTTAAATACGGTCCTGGATGTTTTATTACGAATTTTAAAAACTTTTAGGATTTTAAATTCAATAATGTATCGCACTTATTTAAAAAAAAATAATTGTAATGTTTTTCTTATAAGATCCTACCAAAAATCCATTTTCTGTTTTTCTCTAACGCATGATTTCTTATGGAAATTGACATTAATATAAATTTTTCGAATAAGTGCAATACGTTACTGATTTTGGGACCCTAAAAGCTTCTAAAACCCATAATAAAAAATCGTGGGTGGTATTTAAAATAATAAAGTTAATGGTGGCAGCTTAAAGACGAAACTCCTCTGTGTAAATCAATACACTAATCTAATTTAATAAAATTATCTTGTAAACAGAAAAAGTAGCAATAGGTATGCGAAATTTATTTTGTTAATTCTATTTAAATAGAGTCACCAAAAAATAAAATGAAATCGCAAATATTCGATTTTTTTCCAAAATCTTTAGAAGTATTTAAAAATTTTAAACTTCCAAGGTGACATTTTATTCAGCATCAAATTAGGCAACTTTGCTTCCATTAAACCGTCCTCGTATCTCTTAAAGTTTTTAAGATTTCAATGATGAGGCGCGAATTTGGGACATGAAACTGATTTTAAGAAAAATCGTCCCATTTATATATCATTTAATGTTTCGTTTACGATCCGCAGAGTCTTACACTTTTAATATATTTTTTAGTTTTTTTCACATACCTTGTACATTTTAATTTTTTTCACAAACTAAAAACAATGTTTTAAAATAGGTATAATATTTTTGTTATTTCTACAAGATATTACTTTTTCCGGGTCCTGATCCTTTAGTCCTTCCCTAAATTTTTCTTAAAATTTTCAAGCATTTCAAGCTATTTTTCTAGATATGTTTTAACCAGTAATTTATTTTTTTTAGTAAAAGAAAACGGTGACGACAAAGAAAAAATTTGGGCAGTGATTAAAGGGTCATGACCCGGAAAAAGTAACACTTTGTAAAAATTTCTTAAAATTTCTCTGTCTTATAAATATTAGTCCCAGTAAGTCGTATGCCAAATTTTAAATAAACATTTTAAAAAATGTAGAAGACGTGCCGAAAAATCCTAAAAATATCAACAGTTTAATGATTTGTACATAGTTTACAAAGCCTTAAAAGACACAAGCTTATTGGCCGTTTTTTATGAAAATAATTTGAACAATGTCACCCTTAATATAAACATAAGGTTTAGAAAAGCTCTGTATGAAAATTTTAATGTGATAGCGTCTAGTTAGTTGTGGTTAGTATCTAATTTTTGCCTACAGTTTTATTAAAACACACACATCAACATTATTAGCTTGACGATTTAAAACTACAGATAACACTAATCATTTATTTCTAAAGAGTAACTGCATTTGTAGCAACGTGGCAAGTTTAACCATGTGTACTTTTCCCCAAATAATTCTTAACAAAACCTGCAGCCAACCTTTAATTTCTTCAGAAAACTGCACAAATACAATAATATATACATCTTATGATGCAAAACTTTTAACACATCTAATTACGGCTTTAGAAGCACACAGTCCTGCTTTCATTTTTGTAAATGCAACAAAATAAATCTGCAAACTTACTCTTTATAGTTTTATGGAACGCAAGATCTATATATCAAAAAAGACAGAACTTGCCGACTTCATGAACACAAATCATGTTGGCATCCTTCTGCTACAAGAAACTTTTCCTAAGCCATCTTTAATCTTCAATTATATTACCTATCGTACCAATGGAGATAACGCTGCCGGGAGAGGGGGGGGTTATTAAAAAACAACTTTATCACCAAATGTTTAGTAATAGAAAAGGAAGGAAAATATGGAATTACATTAAATCAAGCATACAAAAATCTCCTTTATGTGCATTAACGACTGGGCTAATACTTTGAGGGCCTGATAATGCAAAAAAAGTAAAAAGATAATTTTTCATTTGCTGCTCGACACTGGCGTTTACGTGGCAATACGTAACATAAAAGTCATCCAGAAAAAAGCCTAGTTTTTTTTTACTTTATGTATTAGCTTCAGCTTGTTAATAATTAAGTTAATATGGATTCATATTTAAATCCCCTTTATAATTTAACTTTACTTTTAAAAAATATAAAATGTAAATACACCGATCTACTATATTATATAGAATTTCAAATTGCTTTTAAATCATGAAACGTTAATACAATTTCATCAAATTGCAGGACGAAAGCATATTTTTGTTGGAAACAAAAATTGTGCCAAATTAAAAGATAAATAATGGATAAAGGTTTTAGCTCTTGCAGTTAACATTTCAAGTCATATTAATCAACTTAAACTTAAGCATTAAGGCAAAAATCATATTGTCGCAACGCTATTTAATATTATTTCTTTTAAACAAAACTAATATGTGGAGTTTAATTTAGTACAAAATATATTATGTGGCCCGTAACGTTATATGAGTTTTATATGTCTGAATAAATAATATGATTAGGCATTAAGGGCCGCTTGCACCGATTGAAATTTAAGCTCGGCTTTATAAAACCAAATTAAATCATTTAAACGTGGCTTATATTTAGTTTGTTAAACCGTTATTTTACGCGGGTTTTACTAAGCCGGGCAAATTAACTATTCTCGCAAAATAGTTCATTTTTTCACTTTTATCTAACCTCAAACCAAAATAAATTGAAGTTGAAAGTTCTGTCACACACCTCAAAGGCTACCAAAATGAGCGACAGTAGAAGACAACGCGGTTCCAGTTTTTTAAATGTAGAAAAGATGAAACTTTTAAATATACTTGCTAAACACCAAAATATTATTGAGAATAAAACGACTGACCAGGCCACAATTCAGGAAAAAATCCGTGCTTGGGTAAAAGTTGAGGCTAATTTTAACACTCTTCACCTAATGATTGATACAGAAACTATGCAACGTTAAAAAAAATATGAAAACAAAAAAAGGCGCAGGGAAAGCAGCGGTCAATGAAAAATTTGAAATAAAGTATACAGGAGGGGGTCCACCTCAGATAGTGAAAATAGATCGTGCACATGAGTTAATTTTAAGCTTGATGAATATTAATACTGTACAGGGTTTCTGTAATACTTTCGACTTAGATTTAAATAATACAGCACCTAAAGCTGAATGCAAGCCGCATAATCAAGAATTTGAATACCAATTAAATACAGAACCACTGAGAGAACAACACAAAGATAACTTGAAATTTGAGATAATTGTACAGCCTAAATCTTCTAAAGAAGGTTAAATCCAACAATTCCTTGAGTGGATTATTTATTACATAAACTTGTCTGGGAAACCCAAATTCCTATATTTCCAAAGTGTTCATATTATTATTATATCAAATTCTTCATTCCATTCTATTTCATGTTTGACATTGACACAAAAATGCAAATAGCAAATATTAAATACAATTTAGGGTTAGGAAACCGGGCTTTTCCACTTTAAGCCTATAATTTTGGCGGCTTTTAATAAGCCTCGCTTAGACTTCTTTAAGCTAAGTTTAGTAGGCGGTGCAAGTTGATATATTAAAAGCCCGGTTTAATTCAAAGCTAAGCTTAAATTACAATCGGTGCAAGCGGCCCTAAATAGTTAAAATGTTATTTTTTTTATTTTCCTTATAAGAAGGTTTTGTTTTTGGAGTATTACCTTCATCGAATCAACAGAATTCACACAAACCTTAGCCAGATAATATCATAGTTAGTTCGGATTACTTTTATTTATCATCTTATAAGTAAGTTTTGTTTGTGGTTTTTATTTTGATTTTTTTGTATATAATGTAGCGTAAATAACTTCTTTAAGCCAACAGAATTCATATGCACCTGAACCAGAAAATGTTTTGGTTAGTTTTCGTTAGTTTCATACATCATTCTTATAAGAAGGTTTTGTTTCTTGGGTTTATTTTGTGTAAATTAAAATTTACTTACTGCGTCAAAATTTATAAATTCCCCCATAATATTATAAAATAAGCATACTAGGCATTCGTAACATATTTTTCAAAATTAGGTATATTTATTCTTGCGCTAAAATAGGCGGTTTAAAAGCAGGTAAAAGACGGGCTAAAATTAGCACTTTACCGAATTCCTAGGGCTACTCCCATTTTATTTATAAACGGGTGCCCAAGATAAATATGCTTATTATTTTATGTTTTATAGGTCTAATATAAAGCAACATTTAGGATATGCGACGAGAAATATATCCAAGGAAAATTAAAAACTACATATAACCAATGGAAAAAAATCTTGAATGGCCCAATTCGTTAAAATTCTGTAGAAAGATAGTTTTCAGCATACTGGTCAAAAGTATTAATGGATACAAATTCCGGCTACACTTAGTTTTTAAGATACTGGACCACAAATTAAGCCTTTTAGAGCTCTCCGAAAAGAAATAACTCTCACAAGTTAACATTTTACTGAATCCGAATATGCTATTTGCTTGAGTATGCAAGGTTACCTAAAAGTTGTCCTTTTAAAAATTTGATAATGTATCTACCTAAATAAAATACTAACTTAGTTTTTTTGTACTTTTTAATTAAATAGGCATTTAACTTTTCTAAATTTTGTTGCAGTAATAACCAGTTTTAGGCAGGGCCGTATCTAGGTATGGTGGCGCCCTTGGCGGGGCTTAACAATTGCGCCCCTTCCCCACACACCAGGGGATTTAAGGAGTATGGAATTCCCCCAAAGAAAACGGGAATCCGGGGGTTTTTCTCCGGAAATTTTACAAAATTTAAGTGCAAAGTTGTAGGTTTAAAGTTTTTTGTTTCGAGAATTTCGTTTCTTTATAAGGTTATGATCAGTAAGTCGTCACTCCATGCTTTAGCAAAGGTTCCTTATTTCATACTGTCTCAATTTTGGCCAACTTAACAACGCATAATAGTTAGAGAAATGTTAAAAGATTTTAATTTTTTTAAGCTACTGGTAGTAAAAAGAACTAGTGCTGCCCCCAATTTTTAAAATACCAATTTATCCGCAGGTTAAATATTTAAAAAATTCGAAAAATTTATATTACATTCATGCTTATTAGGATAAAGTGATATTTTATTAATAATTCATACATTTTTTTAGTCTGTAATATATTAAAAATAACACAGGTCCACAAAAAAAGTGGTGTATGCTAGGTGTCGGTCTAAGATTGTCTGGTGTATTTTTTTTTGGCTAAACACAAATCATAATTTAAAATTAGGGGTCAGACAGCAAAAACTCGAGAAAAACTCAAAAAACCGATACGGTATATTTACCGGCAGAAACCTGCTACCACGGAATGTTTGGACTACGACTATATAAACTATAAGAGATACAAAAATTTTTATAAACCAAAAAATACAGCTTTTGAAATTGTCTAAAAAAAAGTTATTAAAAAGTTTTTGATAAGATATACAGGGTGTCCCAGAAGTAATGGGACACAGAGATTCATCTGGTCGAAATAATGCAATTAACATAAACTTGCCTTATCACAAAGTTGATAATAACTAAGATACTGGGTGTTAAACTTTTAGTTTTGTTGTCGTGTTTCCGAATCCCCAGTGACCTTTAAGGCTGATTTTGGGGAGGTTAGATGGGTTTTTGGGTTTTGTGCCCTGGAGACTTTTGATCAGCGTGTTAAGAACTATTACTTAGCAAAGTCTAGAAACAATTGGTTAAAACCCATTTTCCATAGGAAAATTGCAGGGTCCTTTAAAGTGCGTTCATCTCGAAAACCGTTGCTTCTAAAGACCTAAATGAGGTATACATTTTTGACGGAGCGGGAATTATAGTAACTTCTTCTTCTAACGAAAACAAAATTAAAAGTTTAACACCCTGTATCTTAGTTATTATCAACTTTGGGATAAGGCAAGTTTACGTTAATTGCATTATTTCGACGTAAGGAATCCGCTGTTGCTCTGTGTCCCATTACTTTTGGGACACCCTGTATAATAAAGGAGATATAACCGAAAACATAATTTTAATAAAAAATTTTAGTCCAAAAATCCTAAAAATTCGGTTTTTTAATTATAACTTGAAAAATATCGCATTTAGACAAAAAGGTTATATAACTTAAATTAAAGGTCTTGTAAAAATAATAATTTATGTCCTACAAGGTTTCGTGTATCTAATATAGTTTTTGATATAGAGAGGTTTTAAATTAAAAAAAATCGTAAATATCTGAAATTCCGCCTTTCTCGATTTTTTTGCTGTTTGACTTCCAATTTTGACTTCAGATGCGTGTTAAGCGGAAAAAATACGACAGAAAATCCTAGTGCGACACCCAGCACACACCATTATTTTTGTGGACGTGTGTAATTAAATTAAGTATCTAAGTTGAAAATTTGTTATAAATAAAATTGTTTTGTTGTAATTTATTTATTTAAAAAATTTTGTCAGTAAAAAATAATAATATTATGACTACGCTACTGAAAATTTATGAAAAAAAAATCTTCATAGCCGATTTTGCGTCCGCCAGGTAGCTGCGCCCGCCAGGTAGCTGTTTGGCGGGCGCCCATCTCGACACCGCCTAAATACGGCCCTGGTTTTAGGGTCATCGTGTAAATACTTGGAGATTTTTTTTAAATAAAATATCTATTTATGAGACGTTTCACAGTAACCGGATTACCAAAGTACCCGAAATTTGAATAGGGATATTTTTATGATCAAGGTATCGTGGCATTGAGGTATCGAGGGCAAGCGGTTTTAAAAAAATTATGGTGTTTTTAAAATTCAATATGGCTATGCGTAAAATGGCCATATTTCATGTTAGAGTTGAGGAAAAGTTTACTTATAAAGCTGTCTTTCCTCAAAATATATGTTCTATTTATGTTTCAAATAAGTGTGGGGATTTCTGATGCTATACCAATATTTAGCATTCAAAGCAAAAGTTAAAAAAAAATATGGATCTATTATGGCAGATACTACCGCTTCCTTAACCATTACATTTTAAATGTAGCTGGACTTCTTAGTTAGTTGGGGGTTTTCGGGGTCGCTGAGTACAATTCAAAAATAAAAAATAAAAATGCTTAAATCAAAAACGGTTAATCCAATTTGGTGGACTTGTTTTTGGATGAAATTTCATTTATCATATTTTCTAAATTAAAATTATAAGTCAGGGATCAGATTCTTGATTAGCAACCCCAAAAACTCTTTGACTTACAAGTTTAATACAAAAAATAAAACATGTTTCTAGAATAGGATACAGGATCCGCCATCTCGGATTTTATTATTTTCCAATTCTGACTTCATGTTTGTGATTAGTATCCCCAAGAACGCTTGAGTAACTATTTTGTTACAAGTCCGACCACATTTATAATGCGATGATTTAAAGACTAAACCATTTGAGCACTAAACCATTTAAGATTCGCCGAAAATATTGTTTAAATTACAGATGTCAATGAAGCTAGGGAGTTGCTGCGAAAGCTACAGAATGCGTTGTGAACAGTAGGGGCTAACATAAACACTAACAAAACGGAATTTATGACCAATCTCGTGTTAAGTGAGGACATTCCGCTGAATGGTAGTTTTTTAAGACAAACCAGCTCATAAAAATATCTAGGCCACGAAATCCGCATTGGAAGAACCAATCAGACCTGTGAGATAAAACGCAGAATTGGGCTAACATGGGGCGCTTTTGGCAAATTAAGACATCTTTATATTAAATATCCCTAAATGCCTAAAAAGAAAGTTCTTAATTAATGCGTATTGCCAGTACTTACGGAGCAAAAACTCTTACCCTCACAAACAGTCTGTAAATAAAATACGCATTGCACAAAGACGAATGAAAAGATCGATGCTGGGTCTTTCTTTTAGAGACAGAATCTCTAATAACCAACTACGGCAAATGACAGGTGTTACTGATGCGATAGTGAGGATAACAAATTTAAAATGGAATTGGGCGGACCACGTAGCTAGGTTTGCGGATGAACGATTGACGAAAAGGATTTTGAAATGGAGGCCTCGTCAGGACTCACATCGCAGTAGGGGACGCCCACCAACGAGATGGTCCGACGACATAAGGAGAATCTGGACAAATTGGATAAATGCCGCACAGGACTGGCAAGAATGGATTGGATTGCGGGAGGCCTATGTCCAGTAGATGATTAGGAAGGGGGTAGAATCCGTCATATAGATTCTCTATTTTGTGTTGGTAGTGCCAAATATTGGTATAGCACCAGTGATCTGCCCTTATTTTAATCGTAATTAAAACGTATGCTTTCTAAAGACAAAGCAATTTTAGGTATCCAGTTTCTTAAATTTAACTTGAAATGCCGGTTTGTAGCCGCCATAATCCGCCATATTGAATTTTAAAAAACACATAATTTTTTTTAAAGCCAGATAAATATTTGATATCTCGGTCATAAAAATCCATATACTCAAATTTTGGGTACGTCGGTGATCCGGTTAATGTTAAACGTTCCATATATATTATTAAGTAGCACATTTTAAGCACGGTAAATACATTACTTGTATTTGTCTTCTGTGACAAAAATGTAATAATATTTAAAAGGTAAATCTCGCAAGCGGAACTGAAGCCGGAATACATCAAGAGACCGCATTTCTTTCAGGTAATCCCCATGGTGAGGTTATGAAAAGTAGCTTTAGAGCCAAACTCGTAAGCAGATTTAAAAGAATACATGATAAAATAAACAAATATTGGATAGTGTACCCTGCATGTTTAAGATAAATCACTGACATGTCACTTAAGATGAAACACAAAGGTTAGTACATAAATAGGTGACATAGAAGTTTTAGGGTTTTCAACTTAAACATGTTTACAGGTATACAGCGATGAATATATTGGAAACTTGGTTTTAGAGACATATATATGCCAAGGACCTTTGTTGCATCGAAATACTGCTTTTCGAGAGATAAGCGAAGTTAAACGTTAGTAATTGAAAGCCAGTAAAGCTGTAGGTCCCATACGGCTGACATTACCAAGACGTTAATGGGGGTAGTTCAGAGGTAGCAGTTATTTGTTATTTGAAAACGATATCGAGATTTAGAAATTTCTTATTTAGCGATAACCCAATGTAAAAAAAAATAAATTTGGGTCTTTTACTTAATAAAACATAAATTACCAATTTGGATTTATAAGTCACAAAACGTAATAATTACAAACAAGTAAAATTTCATAAGAAGCTTTTAAATACAGCCCAAATAATCAAATAAGACTATCTTTATCAAGAAACACTAATTAATGGCTATTTTATTCATTTAAAAATTCTTATTAACAATTTTTTCTTTTACATAAAAAATCCATTGGTTTACTTTTTTACTGCTAATGAAAATGCTTAGCTAACCAACCAATTCTCACTACGGTAAAACATGAATAAATGATAAATTGTATAAATACTCTTTTTGCCTAAATGTATTATAATTTTTTAGGAAACTAACGGCCAAGTGATGAACGCTTTGTTAAAGTTAGCAATGAACTTAACAATTGTTAAATTTAACAAAGAGTGAAAAATGAAAAACTTGACTACGCAGCACATTTTTAAACATTTCATTGTAACTAGATAACAAGAAATAGTTTCACTTGGAATTGTGCGTTTAAAATCTATTAAGAATTAAAAAAAAATAAAAATAGTTACCTTGCATCAAATATGAAAAAAATTGGTTCGACACTCCCCCAAAGTAATTTTTTATATTTTTATCAAAAACAAGTAGCACATTAGATAACTCAAATGACCAATACTGCAGAACTTTATAAAAGGGTTTTTAACAGGCTCTCTAATATAGTTCATGCTTACTACATTTTATTGATACATTCCGGTAGGTAGATTCATCTTTACTTTTCTAGAAAAGTAATGTTTTAATTTAATACATATTGGTAAAACTATTTATTTACAAGAATTTTATTACTTACTGCCCTTTATAATCCATTTATCCTTTTTAAAATAAAATATCTTAAATCATGTTATGTTTATTTGTAAATATATTCATGTATTGTATAAATTAACGAAATAAACCTAACCCTGTTTCCTGGGTAAAGGCGTGTCCAAAGCCATAACATGCGGTACTAAAAAAAACGTTAGAGACCCGACGTGATATAGGTCCGATTGGTCGCAAGGCCTTTGTCGAAATCCAAATTAAACGCACTCTAGGGTGTAAAACTAAGAATTTTTGCATCGCAATGAAACGATGTTCTTGGTTTTAGAAACAGCGCATATACATATAGTTATTTTTACACGCACACTAGATGAGATAGGGTTTGGAGTAGCTAAAGAGCGTTTTGTACGATTTCACATATTAATTGCCCTTTTTTATTGTTAAACTTTTTAGGGCACGCGAAACTCTGAGGCGCGAAAAAATTTTTGTCACTAGAAAGCTAATACTCAAATTATCTATCGCAACTTTCGAGCATACATTACTAGAAGCAACCTTGCAACTTGGTTGTGCGAACACTCCACGTAAAAGAAAAAGGAATAAGAGTGCAACATTTTCCCCTCGCTCTACGTGCTGAGTGGTTGGGTGGCGCCGACTTATCAGCAACTGAGAGAGACTGTACTTTTATTCGTCTTTTTTTTACGCACTGAGGAAACAATATTAATCCAATCTAGAAAAACCGAAATCATCGATTTCACAGAAAAAATATAACAGGTATCTGAAGACGTTAAGTAATAGGAGGGTTATAGTTAATATAAAATACATATCGAGGTAGTGCCACATCAACCCGATTTTTTTAACCAAAGTTTAAAATCTGAACATTCCTTTTTTTGCATGATAATTGTTTTTATTATTTTTGGAGCAAAATTTGCATAGGAAAGTATTGTCATGAAGAAACGGTTAATTTGAATTTTTGTAGGGTAAAATCCATAAATAATTTTTCGGTATAATGGCAAACAACCCCTGTTTGCACTCTTTTTTAAATGTTAATATATATTTTTTACATGGCAGCCCTAACTAACATATAATACCTCGATAATAAGGCCATTATTTGTCCTTAAAGTGTGCAAAATTTCAACACTATCAGTTTGTTCGTTTACGAGTTATGTTAAATGTTTATCTCAGGCATCCAATGTTGAACAATTACTGCTGCCCAAGTTGTGTTTTTAAAGTTATTTAGCATGGTGCATTGGTTTTTTGAAGATTTAAAGAAATCTTTTTAAAAATTTCTACATTTTTTAATAAATGCCAAATAGTAAAATTTTATAAATAAATCTAAAAAAATAAATTTTGTTTGTCATAATTACCCCAAGACTTTCCTTTAGTGTTTTTATATCGCTTTTAAAATATTTTTAGAATAACTCAATACTTAATTTTTTTTTTGGCCTTGCAAACGAGTGCTTTAGCCACGGAAATACTTTGATACTGACAATAGGATACATATATTGACAGGGTCACACACTTCACGCCCGGGGGTCGATCAGGGCGACTTTACAGATAAGCACATTACTTGGTAGACCACAGGTAAAAAGGATAGTACAACTGGGTAAAACACAAAGGTTAGGGTAATCATATTAAATGTTTGCATTTACAGATTTTAGATATTTACATAAATACAAGAATATTTCGGTGTCACTACTTTGGAGAACTTCAGGTAGCCATAATGGCAAGAAAAATTGTTTTTGTATGAGAAAATGTATTAGGTTATTGGTGTGATTTTTGTTTATTTCACAGTTATAAAAAATATGATTTAAGTCGCCATATTCATTACACACACATAAAGGTGTTTCTGTTAGTCCTATTTTGTGCAAGTGGCTAGGAAAGCAGCCGTGATTAAGCTTTAAACGGCTTATCACATTCGTAATTCTTCGAGGTATGTTATTACAGTGATGCCAGTGGGTGGATGGAATTGAAGAATGGATTTTATAATAAAAGGTATTTGTTTCCGATCCATACTTTTGCCACTCCTGATTCCACTTGTTTTTAATATTTTGTTTTAATAGTGGTAAGAAATCCTGTATGATTATTGTATTATCATATTCATTTGAGCTTGATGTTTTAGCTAATTTATCAAAGGCTTCGTTCACGGTACTCCCGGAATGCGACTTTGTCCACAAAAAATAAAATTTTTTATTATGTGATTGGTAAATGATATTAAATATTTTAATGATGAAACAGTGTGGGTAAATACTTTGATCCATTGAAAAATTTTAAGGTTTAGTAAGACTGATTGAGAGTCAGGACATATTATTATATTTTGGTAGTTTTGTTCTATGGCCCATTGCAGGGCATGGCAAATTGCTCCTGCTTCTGCAGTAAAAATACTGAGATTACTGTTTAAATTAAAACAGTAGCTTTGTTTTAATTGTGGACAATAGAATGCTCCGCTAAGCTTATTACTTTGTTTAGAGCCATCTGTGTAAATAACCAGACTGTTCTTGGGGTACTTGGATAAGTATTCATTAAATTGTAGATTTGTTGATATGTTTTCAGCAGGGTAATTGGGAATATTTACATTTGGACACAACAGCATAGCTCCGTAACTATTATCATATATTATTGTTGAGTGGTCTTGAGTCATAGTATCTAAAATATTTTATTGCTGTATTTCCCCATACGCAACAGCGAGTGGATGGAGAGTTCTTTCGTGTCCAATACGGATTCGTCATATTTTGTATGAAAATTTGGTAAAGCTTTTTTATTAGTGGGGTTTGTTTGGCATACAGCAGCTTAAGCATGAACTTGGAGGCGAGATATTCTCTTCTACACCATAAAGGTGGTTCAAGACTCTCAACCATAATTGCCATAGTGGGCGAGGATTTCATAACTCCCAAGCAAATTCTTAATGCCTTATATTGTAGCCTATCAAGCTTCATGAGATGACAGTTGCTAGCAGAACCATAAAGAATGCTACCGTAGTCTATGATAGATCTTATAAAAGCTCTATAAAAGAGCAAAGCTATTTCTTGATTTGCCCCCCAGTGAAACGAACAGACTTGTTTTAAGATATTGATACCTTTTTCACATTTGTTAATGATAAGCTTTATTTGTTCTCTCCATAACAGCTTAGAGTCTAGATAAATTCCTAAGTATTTAAAGCAATTCGAGACAGGAAAGTCTAATCCATTTAGGATAATATTATTTTGATTATTACTTCTACGTCTAGTAAAAAATACTACTGTGGACTTAGTATTAGAGATAGTAAATGCGTTATTAAAACACCATTCTTTTAAGCAATATGTAATATGGTTTATTTTTACGACAGATTTTTCTTTATTGTCTTCTATGGAGTATACAGCAATATCATCGGCATATTGAATACAAGATATCTGGTTGTTCCATATACGATGTAAATCATGAGAGTATAAGTTAAACAATAAAGGTGATAAAACTGATCCCTGACAAATACCTCGGGACGTATACCTGGGAGCAAGTTGTGTATTATTTTTTAATCGAATTGAAACTCTTCTATTACTATATAAAGCTAGGATCGCTTTAATAATCGACAATGGAATTCCTAAGGAAAACATTTTTTCTGCTAAAATATTTAAGTTTACATTTTCATACGCCTTTTCGATATCTACAAACAAAACACCAACACACTTATTTTCTGTAAGAGCCAGTTGTATATCTGTTGTTAAGTTAGTAATTGCTTCTGTTGTTCCTATCCCAGGGGTAAAGCCGTATTGTTTTGGCGGCAGCAATTTATTGCGATAGAGCCAGAATTCTAGCCTGTGCTTGATAAGCCTTTCATACGTTTTGGTAATACATGACATTAGGCTTATAGGTCTATAATCTTCAGGAAGTGACGAATCCTTATTATGTTTTGATATAAGAATAATCAAACTATGTTTTAATTGATCCGGTACATATCCCAAAATCCACATGTCATTGAATATCTCCAATAAGTATTGTTTTGCGAAATATCCCAAATGCTGTAACATAGGATAGCAAATATCGTCAGAGCCTGGAGATGTATTTTCTCTATTTTTTATTGCCCTATCTAGTTCAGATAATTTAAAGTTACTTTCCAAAAATCTGTCAGATGGAGTATGAACATAATCAATTAAAGCGTTTACTGGATCGATTTCTGCAGAAGCCGGTGCCAGATTTTCTTGTATTTTTTCTGCGAAATCTTTGGTTACATAAGAAATTTTATTTTTTGCATTTTTTAGGGTTTTAATTTTTTTCCAAATGTCTCCTATTGGTGTGTTTTTATTTAATGCGTTACAATATTTTTGCCAATGTGTACGAGCTTTTTCCTTAAATTTGCGTTTAGCTTCAGCCATTCTTTTTTTACATAGCAAAAAATTACTTTCTGTTGGATCTTGTTTGTAAATATGAAAAGCATTTTTTCTGTTAGTAATATAATGATTACATTCATCATCCCACCAAATCGGTTTTTGACGAATCTTTGGTAAAAAGGGTTTATTTTCCTTAAAAGCTAATTTTGCTGACTTATTAATTGAGTTTAAAAAGTAATCCACTTTGCTGTCTATGTCAGTATATGTTGGAGAACTTAAAATTAAATTTTCCATGCTACTCTCATACAAATGCCAATTAGCTGAGTTAAGATTCCATTTTCTGACAGGGTATATATAAGGATCTCGTTCGGGATTTATGTCGAATTCCATTACTATTGGAAAATGGTCAGAACCCAAGGTATCTTGATGGACATTCCAGTCAAATTTGTGACTGATATTTGAACTGGCAAGACTAATATCGATGCAAGATTTTAAATTTGGATTTTTATTCAACCTGGTAGGGCAACCGTTATTTAAGATAATGTCATTAGAAATATCAATTGCTTCAGTTAAAGTAACACCCTCCTTGTTGAAGTCACCACAAATAAGATTTTTACTATAGAGGCTAAATATTTCGTTATAACCTTGGCTAGTAATCTCTAAATTAGGTGGTCTGTATAAAGACAAAACATTTAATTCCGTATTTTCAAACAAAATTTTTACGCCACATATTTCAACACATGATTTTTTAAGAGCTATGTTTAGTGTCTTGTATTTAAGATAAGATGCTATAATAATTGCCACCCCTCCTTTTCCGTTGGGTCGGTCTTGTCGAATAATATCATAGCCAGAAAAAGTTATATTAACTGTTGGTTTGAGCCAAGTCTCGGATATTATAGCTAAGCCAATTTTTTTTGATAACATAAAATTGGTTAGACTATGTTTGTTTGAAAGTATAGATCTTGCATTCCACTGTAATATCAAAAGTTTTTTGTTATCCATTATGTGTAATCCGTCGAATTATCTAAAAATTTAGAAATGTTTTCTTTAATGTCGTTATTAATTGTAGACATATCTATTAGGTCTGATTTCATAATATGTTCTACTAAATTTGCTGTAAAAAAAGTAAGTTTTTCAATAAGTTGGTCTTTGTGATTTATAAAATCATCTCTATACGGATTTGGAAGAATTGACGAATTTACAGAGTCTCGACGACTGGGAGGGGTATTGTTTTCTAGGGGTTCTCCTTTTCGTTTTTTGCTATCTTGACTAAAAATTTGACTATTATTTCTACGTTGTAAATTACGATTTATAGTATTTTTAGGTTTAGCTAGATTAATATAATTATGTATATTTGTATTGTTGTTAGGAAGAGGTGGAAATTCTTTATGATTTTCCAGTTGTTGGAATCTATTTTGTGTTAAAACGTTATAATAATTTGGATTTTCATTAATTTTTTTCGCTTCGTTAAAAGAAACATTTTTTTCCGCCATTATAATTTTTATTCTTTTTTGTGTTAGGTATTCGGGACAGTTTTTAGAAGTTGCATTATGATCATAGGTTTTACAGTAAATGCATTTTGTCTCACACTGAGTGTTAGAGTCATCATGCAATTCACCGCATTTTTGACACTTTTTTTTGCCCTTACAATTAAGGTCAACATGACCATAACGAAGGCATTGTTTACATTGGATAACACTATGAACATATGGTTCTACTTCAAATAGGACTGAATTAATGTGGAGGTATTTGGGTAGGTTTGTTCCCTTAAAAGTAACACTAATCATTTGCCTGCGAACTGTTTTAATTACTTCAACATTATTATCAGTTGTTATTTTACGGGTATATCGATAAACCGATGTTGCATTCGGAAATTCCTACCGTATTTCTTCAAGCAAGTATTCATCAGAGAAAAAGTGTCTACACCCCTAATGATACCTTTTCTTTCCACAAAGAATTTTGGAATATAGGCGATAAGATTGTTTTCTAAAATACAAGTTTCATGATTAATTAATTTATTTGCCGCTTCATAAGAATTAAACTCTACCTTTATTTTATTTCTACCTATTGACGTAATGTTGGTTTTATTAGAGTATATATATTGATCTTTTTTTAAAAAATACCCAATTCGAATTGCGTGTAGTTTCCCTATATTTTTAGTTTTTGAGTCAACATAAACAACATATGGCCCTTTGTCACTAGAATGATATCGAGTATTTAAATCGATATAATATGGAATGATATACTCTCCAGAATTATTATCAGTACTTTTATTTTGTTCTTTATGTTCCATAACCGCTCTTTGCAAGTTTTGTAAAATTCTATTTGGGTTATTTCCTAATGGAACGAACTCACCGGTGTTGCATTGATTATTTGGTATTCCTGGAGGGTCACCCCCTTCCCCATATGTCCCACTTTCCCTTTATTTAAAGTAAATTGTCAACGGTATTATATTTCACTAAAATGAACACTTCGAAATTTCACACCGAGCAAAAAATAACAAAACAATTTTTTGTGATATCACTGCTCCGATATATCGACCGACGGTTTAGGCAGCCTAAACGGAACTATACTTAAAATTTAAGTCAAATAAAAATTGAATGTTAATTTTTTTAGCTATTATTTTGTTTATAATAAAAACAAACGGGGTTCACCTAGTTAAGTTATTTAT
The DNA here is from genome assembly GCA_019359885.1 of Listronotus oregonensis. Classification (NCBI taxonomy): domain Eukaryota; kingdom Metazoa; phylum Arthropoda; class Insecta; order Coleoptera; family Curculionidae; genus Listronotus; species Listronotus oregonensis. The sequence goes on along the minus strand of JAHBCN010005685.1, from coordinate 12,209 downwards.
CGTTAAGTAAATAGAATAATCGTATCTATAAAATAAAAAAAAAAAAAAAAAAATATCTTTTAATATATAAGAAAGTTTTTAAACGTTTGAGTTTTTTAAAATCTAAGTATATTAATGTCTTTGGGCTTAGAAACTACTTATTAAAAAGAAAAGGAAAATCTAAAATCCTGGTAGGTATGACTACTAAGCTTGGTTGCTTAAAAATTACGAAACCTCCAAATAAATGAATAACCCCGGGGTCCAGCCTATTCGATTACAAGTATTTAACACTTGTTGGGGATGATCACACCGAATGTAGGCCGTAGACATCCTTGACAGTAAAGCAGTTACCTTAGGATCAACTGTAATCTAATTCAGCTGAACATTAGAAGTAACTAGCGCCATCCCGTCAAGAAATTTCAAAACAACCAATCTTAGTATCGAGAGGTTAACATGTTAATGTGTAATATTTAGAAGTTAGTGAAAACTGGCTTCCCATTAGTTCACGGATATGTGAATTTCGAATAAGCTCTTTTGCCAATTCCAAGTAGGTGACGTGCAGCACGACTGAAAATGTGATCTCAAAAAGGAAGGAAACGCAGTATTTCTACCCAACCTGCAATATAATAAATGAATTAAAATTTTAGAGCCTTCCTACATAATACTAAAAAGGTAGATTTTCTTTGGGCATAGAGGCTCTTTAATCAATAAAAAAAAGGAAAATCTAAGATCTAAGTAGGTATGACTACTAAGCTTGGTTACTTTAAAAGTACGAGGCGTTTAAATAAGTAAATAACTTTGGGACCAGCCAATTTAATTACACGTGTTTCACCTTTGTCTATGGCCTACATACTATGTGATCATCCCCAACAAGGGTGAAACACGTGTAATCGAATTGGCTGGATCCAGGGTTATCCATTTATTTGGAGGCCTCGTAATTTTTAAGCAACTACGCTTAGTAGTCATACCCACCAGGTTCTTTAATTTCTCTATTCTTTTTACTAAGTAGCCTCCATGCCCAAAGAAAGTCTACCTTTTTGTTATTATGTATAATAAGGCTCAAGAATTTTAAACCATTTATTATATTGCAGTTTGGGTGAAAATACTTCGTTTCGCCCCTTTTTAAACCATGTTTTTAATCGTGCTGCCCGTCACCTATTTGGAGTTGTATATTATATACATACTATACTTACTTATAATAACGTCAAAAAGCTTTGTACTTGTAACTAAAATAATTTGGTGAAATTTGCTTCCTCCACCACTCGGCCGTGGCTTGGTTCACGCCAGTAACTTCTCAGGACTATTACTCTTTTTAAATTACATCAATTGCGTACCTATTAATTATATTATAAAATTTAGGAATTCATTAACAATGTGTGAAAATTAAGACACTGAATATTTATAAATAAAAGAGATATGATTTTTTTTAAGAAAATACAACTTGGCTTCGATGGGTCGTTAAAACTTTTTTTTAATTTGTAATTTTTAACAAAGCTTTTAACACAGCTTTTTATTGTTTATAAATAAATAAACATTATTTATATTGTTTTTACTTTTATTTATAGTTTAGATTTTTAAAAATTTATTACACTTTGCTAAATTACTCTAAACACATAACCTGGGCTGCTGTAATTTTTTAGACATTTGATGTCTGGAATAAATATTTACATGACTCTATTGCGCCATATTTTGTTTTTAACAAACCCTACAAAATCGACATCAAGGGAGAATCGAATACAAACGTGGCAGGTATAATCAACATCTACACAGACGGTTCGAAAACAAAAGAAGGTACAGGATGTGGAATCTATTCTAGATCTCTAAACTTAAACATCAATGGGATGAGTTACCAAGTGTCCTCCAAACTAAGCTCACAGGCATTACCATAGCTGCAAAATAAATATTCAGTAGGCATATCACTGATCGTGCTTATCCATATGGATTGCAGACAGGCACTACTAGCCCTGAGGAGACCACGCTATACCTCAGGTCTGGTACTAGAATGTCACCGTGCCCTTGCGGATGCTTCTAGCAGGAATGTGGTCACCCTCTGCTGGACCAAAGGACACGCTCACTCCAAAGGCAAGCGCATTGCTGACTCGTTGGCCAGGAAGGCTGCCGGAACCAAACCTTTTGGACCCGAGCCTTTAGTAGGTCTGACAGGGTCTGCGATGAAGAACCTAATCAAAAGACCCTTTCATCAGCAGTTTACAAGACGATGGGATGAAATAGTAAACTGTAACATTTCCAGGGAGTTACTGAACTATCCTGACAGAGATACAGCTAAACATTACTTGGCAATGCCTAGGGCGAACCTTCGCCTAATCACGGGCGTTTTGACCGGACATTGTCAATTACGAAAGCACATTTTCAGAATGGGTATAATGACGCCTCTGTGTAGAGGTTGTGAACAGGAAGACCATACGGTAGAGTACATCCTTTGTGACTGCCCTGCACTCTCGTCCAAGAGAAGATCCATGCTGGGCGAGTATTGGCTTTCCTTAGCCGACATTAAGGAGATTCCCCTCGGCGACGTTCTCACCTACTTTAAATCAGTAGGATGGGCGGTGTACTGAGTGAGGAGTCCCCTTTAGGAGGAAGCACAACGGGCCTACTGAGGCCTGGGTGCCGTGATATCTATCACCCTTCTCATCTTTACATTCAGATTCAGAAACATTTACCACAACTACACCTATTTTCAAGGTGTTGTATGTCACTTTCGGGAATCGTTTTAAAAGTTATTGACAATTATAAAATAGTGTAAATATTTGCAATTATCTCGAAAAATTACTTATGTTCGATACTTTTTTTTATTAACTGTATTCCTTCTATGACATTAAACCTTCAGATACCTGTAACAAATATTATCACGTATTTTTTTTTCTAGAATGGATTATATAAAATTTTAGGTTTTTCCAATAGCTAAATTGTTGTCTTCATATTTTTACACATTTTATATGTAAATTAAATTTTTAAATTAATAACTTAAAATTTATAAAATCCTTGTGATAAAATAATGTAGCTGTTAAAATGGTTGTTTTTAAGTTATTACAAATTCCATATGTAAAATCATGTTTCAAAATAATGTCTGCTCTTTAATAACTTTATTTACACAACAATTTTTGTTGGAACGCTTAAATTAAGTTCAAATAATTATATTCAAAATGATAAATTCCCAGCACGCTTTAAAAATCATTTCTCTACAACTGTGTCAAAAAACGTGATGTTTTAAAGGTGAATGACGCGAGCAGAATTGCAACCGAAATCCATCAAGAGACCGTGTTTCTTTGAGTTAATCCCCGTGGTGAGGTTATGAAAAGCGACGTCAGAGGTAAAATCCTAAGCAGATTCTGGAAAATACGTAGCAAAATAAACAAACATTCGATGGTGTTTCTTGCATATCTGATAAACCTATATAGTGACACTTTATGTGAAATGCAAAGAGGAGTACATAAATCAGTGACAGAGTCAGCATGTATAAGAATAAATTTTAAATTTTAGGGTTTCCTTCCTATTACAGGCTAACTTAAACAAACGTGTAAACTTGTTTGCTTTAAAGGTCTGACACAGTGTGATTTTGGAATTTTATACCTTTGTTATTTTAACATATAAAAACATTCTGATAATGTAGGGTTGGTAAATAAGGGATATTAGTAACTGACTATCATTTAAGCAATAAATTTGATTTTATATTTTTGCACAATTTCTTGTAACTAAGTTCTCTGGGCGTTGGGCGTTATTGATTTTTAATTTTTTGAAAAAAAATATTTATTATGTTTAAAATAGGTAATACTTCTATTTGCGTTTTTTTTTTTATTTATTAAACTATAGTACGAGTAGACATAATCAAGGATTTAAAAATGTATCACAATATTACTGTGTTCACGCTCTGCAACAAAAGTTAATTGCATTAAAATTGGATTCCCCAAGCATAAAAACAGGGTGATATTTTTAAACTGGTAAAATGCGATATGTAAAAAACAGTATTAAATATTTTCATGAAATTTTGATTACGTAATAAGTATCGGGTGGCCAAATAGGCGAGGTAAGCGGCTGTATCTCAGGACCTGCTCATCTAAGAACAATATTTTTTTTATTATTATTAATGTGGTCATAAAAAAAAATCCGTTATTTTCGAGTTCTTTGAATGGCCGCTAGGGGGCGTATTTGGTGTAATAGTTCATAAAAGCTAAATTTTCTCGCTTAAAGTCCCAATGAAGTGGATCTAAAAATATTGTCATGGCAATCTACGATTATTTTTAAATGAAAAACCTTAAATCAATTTTTTGACAGCTGTCAAACACAGTGGTGGGGAAAGGTATTACTCCGAAAAAGAAAAATGCTTGTAGTGTCAGTTTGGCTTGGCCGATTTTACTGAAACAACTTTTGATTAAAAGAGCAATTTTAGAAGTATTTTTCTATAAAAATAAAACACAATTTATTTTTTATTGTTATGCAAGAGGGCGTTGATTTATAGCTAACCCTATTTCTTTAAATATCTCTAAAAAGTTAAATAAAATCATATACTTTTTCTTACAATTATAAGTAGAGCATCAAAAACAAAAAAACAAGTGAAAACCGCAAAACGATATCTCTATTTATAACGAAGCTATTAACAAAAATGTTTAAAATTTTCTTAAGGCGCAGGAAGCGCGTCCCCACGCGCATTGTTATTCGCATAAACGAGTAATCATAACCAACTGGGTCATGAACGTATTAAAAATAGTCAGTTTTTATTATTTTTAAGTTTGTAAAATGTCCGCTAGGGGGCATAACACTAATACCGTAATTATTTTTAAAATTAACGAACTCTTTCGAAATAAATTGTGGTCTTGAAAAAGACCTATTGTTGACATGTTGATTTAGTGTCTCCCTAGATGCTTAAAATGTTCGCCATTTTGTTCCAGACATTGCTCGACTTTCTCTCTCTTGTAGAAAAAACGGCATTTTCAATTTTCGCCCTGAGCAGGCCATGAATTGCATAGCGAATTCTGAGGATCATTTTTTCTCTGGCTGTAGGCCTAGATTGAAAAACAAGATCTTTTAATCGTCCCCATAAGTAAGATAATTTTTTGATATTTTTGCCAGAGATGTTGTTAAGAAATAAAATTATTTTACTAAATTGTATGTAGGCTTTGGAAACAAAAACTTGTTGGTAAGCAAACATTGGGTTTAAACGTCAACGATCATTTTGCATTTTGGTTTGTCATGACTCTATTTAAAATGCCTTTTATCAATGACGAGGCAGCAATAGCTAAAAGAGAGTATGCGACGCGCTATTCAAATCGCAGACATTATGGCAGACGTGTTTTTCCGCGCTTAGTGCAACGATTACATGCCACCAGCGCATTTCGCAATTAATGCGCGAGAACATCTAAATGCGGAATATACAGATCGATTGATAGGAAGGGGAAGTCTATTTCCCTGGCCAGCCAGGTCATCCGACTTGACCGTTTAGGATTTTTACTTATGGGGACGATTAAAAGATCTTGTTTTGTAATCTAGGCCTACAACCAGAAAAAATACGATCCCCAGTATTCGCAATGCAATTCATGGCCTGCCCGGGGCGGAAATTGAAAATGCCGTTATTTCTACAAGACCTATATTTGGAACAAAATGGCGAACATTTTGAGCATCTAGGGAGACACTAGATCAACATGTCAACAATAGGTCTTTTTCAAGACTACAAATTGTTTTGAAAGTGTTACGCCCCCTAGCAAACATTTACCAACTTAAAAATAATAAAAAATAAGCATTTTTAATACATTCATGGCCCATTTGATTATGATTACTCGTTTATGCGACTAACAATGCGCGTGAGGACGCGCTCCCGGCGCCTTAAGAAAATTTTAAACATTTTTGTTAATAACTTCGTTATAGATAGAGATATCATTTTGCGCCCTTTTTCAGAACAACGGGAAAATCAATTGTTGTTTTATTTTTATAGAAAAATACTTCCAAAAATGCTCTTTTAAGTAAAAGTTGTTTCAGTAAAATCTTCGAAGCCAAACTGACACTACAAGCATTTTTCTTTTTCGGGTAAAACCTTCACCACCACTTTATTTGACAGCTGCCAAAAAAAATGAATGAAAGGTTTTTTATTCAAAAATTATCATATATTGCCATGGCAATATTTTTAGACCCACTTCTTTGGGACTTTAAGCGAGAAAATTAAGCTTTTATGAACTACCTATTATACCAAATACACCCCTAGCGGCCATCCTAGGAACTCTAAAATAATTTCCAAAGATTTTTTTAACCACATTTATAATAATAAAAAAAAATCCATTGTTTTCAGATAAGCAGGTCCTGAGATACAGCCGCTTACCTCGCTTATTTGGCCACCCGGTACATGGGGTTGGGACATAGTTAACGTTATTTTTTACATATCATTTTTTTTGCGAGAGGTAAGGCAAAATTTTAAAATTTAAAAAAAAAGTTCCTATTTTAAAATACAAATCGGCGTAATAAACTAGGTCTGTGTGTAAAAGAAAATAAATAGGTTTACTGGTTACAAAATTATGATTAAACATAGTTTAATTTTATAAATTTCCGATTGTTTTTAAATTTTATAAAACTCTGTCTAATTGTAATTTCGTAACCAGTAAAGAAATTTATTTTTTTATTGCACATAGACCTACTTTGTTACCTATATTCTTATTTTACAATAAAAAACACAATATTTTATTTAAAATTTTAAAGTAACTCCCACCCCCAGAGAGAGATAAAAAAAAATCATCACCAAGATTTCATAAAAAAATATTAAAACCGTTTTTTAAATATCATGTTTGAATACTTTAAAAACTTAACTTGTGTACATTAATACAAGCTGAAAAAACATTTTAGCATTAAAGGCATGTATGTAATTTATTTGAATAAAAAAAGTGTTTAGGTCCCATTTTCTGTAGTTAATTTAATTTCTTTCTGCCATACCATAGGGGTTAATTTTTTAAAAATGCGTAAAATTTGTATTTTGCCATTAGAATTTTAGACATGTGTCCCCTTCTCTATTTTAATGTTAAGTTTAATGGCGCAATCAGATAAATCTACGCCGACTTGTTTAGTTTAAAAGATACAGGGTGACTCCTTAAGTCAGCTGGTTTTTATTACCATTTATGACTCGTTTATTTATAAAAATAAACTAAGATGACTATAAATATGTAAGTTTCATGAGATTTCCCTAAAATCTTGTGGCGTACTTAAAAAGAAAACAATTTTTGAGATATCATCAAACATTTTTTCAGTTAGCTATGGAATCATTATTCCTTTATTTTATAATAGGTATGTTAAAAATTCAGTTGACAAGAATTATAAAACATTAATAAATTTAAACAACAACTACAGAAAACAAATAAAAATTTGTTATAACAACCTAACAATTGTCTTATATACTTATATAACAATTAGCATAGGTAACTAATCACAAAAGTTGCTTAAGTTGTCTTTCATTCAGCTCCTAAAGCAATTATTTAAATTTGCTCTAAAGTTATTTTTGGGATTTTGAATATTTTATTTTTGATAAATGCCAAAGATAATACTACTACGAATAGATGGTTCATTTAAATGGGGCGTTTTGAATCAGTTCGAAGATATCAATGCTTCCGTAAATGCGAATAAAATTAAGTCGTAATCCCTGCCCCAGCGAAACAAACCGTCGACATTGCCAATGTCTGTCGCTTGTACCTTATTCGGAACACTAAGTAGCGAAAGCGGGCGGCTAAACGATTGTGTTTTATCTAGTCGCGTTTCATCACGCCAATAGTAAAGCTGCCGGCAACACTGTTTAACTTTCGTTCAAGGATAGCGCGAAAATCTCTCGATGGACATCGGCTCGCGTTAGCCAAAGTCCATTAGGGGTATCAAAAATATAGCATTGAATGGTTCATCTTATCCGTGGTAGTATTATCTTTGTAAATGCCCAAAAATAGAAGTCGAGTGGCGTCAGGTCGGGGGAACCCGGAGGCCATCCGTTTGGTCCATATATACCAAGTCAATTTTTAGTCAATTACAGTTAGCCTTACCATAAGGCTATTATGTACTGGAGTTTCGTCTTGTTGAAAATACATATTATTTTCTGCGGCTAATGGCATGTTATCTAACTCAATTATTACACTTCAAAAATCTGGAAGTACACACCGTCTGGTGAAAATTTATATTTAAGCAATATCGATTGTTACTTCGATTAAAAATTCTACCTTTAAATATAAAAGCCTTGTTAATCCATATAATATTAAAAAAAAAATGGAATTTCGAATCATCTGTTGTAAATGTTAATGACAACATTCTTAACACCTTTCTTTATCTCCAACTTTCTGATTTTATAGTTTGTACCTATGCTGTCTTAACGTTTTTAAAACTTTAAATCTATTTACGCCAATATCTTTCTTAATATTACGGCTGTGTACTGTCGGATCAGCAGCCACACAAGCTTAGGTATTTTTATTTTTTATTTATATTTATTTTAATAATTATAAAGCTTTTATTCATTTAGTTTTAAAATATGTATAAAAAACTTAAAACCTTTGGGTTTTAAATGCCATTATGTAAATATTTCCTAATTTTTGGATATCCAGCGTTAGAAATAAGCTGGTAATAAAGCTTACTTTATTCATAGCGTTGCTCGTTCGAAGACTTTTCTGTCTATATTTAACCTTTACCTATAAAATAATTAAATTTAGTATCATCTAAAAGTATTACCATAAATTATTATTTAATAAAAATGCCAAAAAGAAAAAACAATTAAGTTTTTAATTTTTTTTTTCTTTAAACTTTTACTGACATTATTTTACTTCTAACGATTGTGTCCTAAAAAAACAAAAACAAAACCCTTATTAGATCACTCTTATGTCTGTCCATCTATCATAAAGACATACAATATTATAGCGTAACGGTTTAGTAATAATTGATAGACAAATGGATTTAAGAATTAAAATCAACAAAATATATATTTAAAAAAACCCTAGTTTAGAGTGATGAACTTTTAGGCATTAAATTTACTTAGCGTAAAACATTTGGCGGCCAATAAAAATTTAGTTTTTTGTTTTTAAATTAAGAAATTAAACATTGTGTAGTATTTACCTAAGCTACACACCTACTGGTCTGGTTTAAGCCTCTCAATCTCAAGCAAATATACCCTATTTAGTTTCGTCTGTATACTACTTTTTTCACATTTTAAAAGTATATATAAAAGCTTAAATTTGCCATGCTATGAAATAGATTTCAACATTTTAAATCACCATCTTAAAACAGTAGATTGTTTCATCAAAAAAAAAAAAAAAAAAAATGAATGTATGATTTCGGAAAAATTTGCGTTAGCCACAGAAAAATATAAAGATTCCTTTGTTTTTATTTACACAGACGCATCAAAGAAAGACAAAAAAAATTGGAATATGGTATAACTATTCCGGAACTGCAATATAAGTTCTCTTCAAAACTCCCTGAATGCCTTTCTATTTGCAACGCCGAAATTATAGCTATACACAATGCAGTTAAAATAGCAACTTAAAAACTTTTTAAAAAAGATTATTATTTCCTCTAACTCCAAAAGCGCTATTCAAAAAATAAATAGATATTACCTTAATTCATCCGGGGATTACTGGACGTTTAAAACAAAAAGGCATATTTCGTTAGCAAACGAAATTAATTTTTACATACTACTCGCGTGGAACTCAGGACATTTTGATATTCCGGGCAATAACAAGGCAGATTTATTGCTAATATAGGAAAAGAACTAAACATTCTAAAAAAAAATGCTAGTCGATGCTCAGGAAATCTATAATCAAATCAAAAACGATCTACATATACAGTTTAAAAATAACTGGATTTCACTTATAAAAAATAAACATTATATACAGGGTGATTCACGTTGAGTGTCCTATTAAAAGTTCTGGGAAACCAAAAAAAAGTACTTTTTGAAATTTGGCACACGGCCATAACAGGTAATAAGCTACATTTTTAAAATATTTTGGCAAGTGCAGCGTTGCCAGATCTAACCGAAACCAATGGCAACATTGTAATTTTAAATAGAACACCCCGTTTTTTATTGCATATTCGGATTCTATACACAGTTCTAAGTAAGGTTTATTGACATCTTCCTATACCTATATATTACCGTTTTTAAGAAAATAATTAATTACAATATTTTTTAAGGAAAATTATCATGTTAAAAAGGTTTAATATTTACGTGCCTAACCGAGCTGGATAGTAGAAATTCTTTTTGGGGTTAGACAATGCATGTATTTAAAAGATCTGCATGCTATTATAGCAATATATCCTACAGGGTGTCCCAAAAAATTGCATTTTACCGATATTAAATAATGATTAAAACTCAATTTTGTCAAATACAACATACTGTATTTTATCCCATTTTTGAATAGACCAATAATTTACCTACAAAATGTCCATACTTCTTTCTATACCCATCTGCAACCGTTTTTTAAATATAAGCAATTTTAAATTTTTAAAGAATTTACTTCTTATTAACCAAAAAAATAAATATTTTTACCTTATATGTCAAATATTGTCAGAGCAATTTAAAATACAAACTTTCTGGCCTACCAGGTAAATTGTAAATTAAGCCGGTGGTTTACTGTAGATAGTATTTAAAAACGGGAAAAATTCAAAATTCGTTTGTATTTAAAAAACCGTGGCAAATGGGTATAGAAACATGTAGGGACATTTTGTGGTAAATTATTGGATTCAAAAATGGGATAAAATACAGTATGTTTTTTAAAAAATTAAATTTTTAAATTAAAAACAAATTTTTGGGGAATTGGAAAATTGCTATAATAGCATGCAGATTTTTAAATCATCATTTTAACCCCAAAAAAATTCTAGTATCCAGCTCGGTTAAAAATATGAAACTATTAACATGATAATTTTCCTTAAAAAAAATTGTAATTAATTATTTTCTTAAAACGTAATATTTTAGGGGCACTTAGAATTTTTGTAGAATCCGAATATAATAAAAAAGGGTTTTTATTTAAAATTAAATTTCCGTTGGTTCGGTTAGATCCAATTACTAAAATATTTTAAAATTAGTTTTTCCTGTTACGGCCGTGGCCAAATTTCAAAATACTTTTTTTTCCCGTTTTAATAGGACACTAATAATCACCCTGTATATTCAAAGTACAATTCACTTTTCCAAGTCAAAAATGTTTAAAAGATTTTGAGTATAAAAACAGACGACACATTCCATAATAAAAGAATGCTTACCGGTCGTTGCTAAAACAATGAACATTTATTTAAAATAAATTTAAAAGACTCTGCAATGTGGTTGCATTGAGAATTTAAACCACATTTTTTTAGAATACCCTATCAATGCTATCCCGAACCTCGACTTATATAAAGAATTTATCGGTTTAAATTTTTAACTTCTATATCAACCATTTTTTTTTAATTTGTGGCTTAATTAAATAATTATGATTTTTCAAAAAAATCAAATTAAATTTAATGTTAACTTTAAATTTATTACCCTCTTCCTTTTTTATCTGTTTTTCCAGCCTAACGCCCTTTTTTGTAAATATTTAGCTAACCATAACCTTATTCATTTGTTTATCTCTAATGCACAATGGCACAAATGTATTTTGCTTTCTTTACAGCACTTAAGTATAAGCTCAAGAAACGAATAGTCGGGTCCCCCCTGTGGTTAAAGCCAGACAACATCGGTCACCACCAAATCGAGCTATTGGTGGGCAAAGCCATACCAGGGGGGGGAAATTTAGTAACCCCCCCCCCAAAAAGCAAGTAAGAAGGTCCTTTAGCCTTAGTACCTGAGCCTAATGTGGGTTCTAAATTGCTGGTGGTACCACCTGGTAAAAATTTTAAAAAAATTTAAACTTGTTGGGCTTTTTGCTGTAAAAAACCCCAAAAAGACTTTATAAGGTTTTTTCGTAAGGAAAGGATTTCGTATGGTTAAGTCACCAACAGATTTTTTTAAAATTTTGTATTTTTTTTTGAAGTCCCAATAAGATTTTTTTGTTGGCCAACCTTTAGCAAAAATATGCTAAAAAAAATGATTATTCCAAAAAAAAAATTTTAGAAAATTGACTTTAAATTTTTTTTTTTTTTTTTTTCCAATTTTTTTTTTATTATTGCTCCGATTTTTTAAATTTGAAATGTATATATTAGCAATAGTGTCGATGATTAAACGAAAAATTTATTATTGTAAAGAAATTTGAAATACATTGAATTGATTTTTTAATTGTAAATAATTTATTTGGAAAATATAA
>JAHBCN010005684.1:0-53542 GCA_019359885.1 Listronotus oregonensis | reverse complement strand
GCAATTTTACTTGGGGTTTTTTTAGTATATTTCAACAGTAGCAGGCACGTACCGGGGGGGAGGGCTCGAAGGGTGAACCCCCCCCAAATTCGTAAAATTTTGTTTACATTTATCTAAACGTATCTAACAAAAAAATTTATTAAAAACGACATATTATTTTTATTTATAAAAAAATAAATATTAAAAGAAGAAGTGAAGAAAGACGACAGTGTCTTAACATTGGGAACTCTTCAACCCCGTTTCCCTTAAGTTTGGAAAATATTTCTAAGCGGAACATTTCTTAAAAAACCTCGGCTTTATTGGCCCGGGGAGAAAAGGTTTTATCGTCAGTTTTATCTTTGGAAAATTTTTTTCATCTTACTTTGCGTTTCTTTGCTTCTTCAAAAAAAGTCTCTTGATCTGGTATCGGCCTTGCAACATGCAAAAAGGTTCTAAGCACTCTAAAAATCATCGAAAAGAGGCAAGTCTTAAACAAATTTTCAACTCGGCATCAAGATTTCCCCAAGGGGAACTTTCGAAACTGACTTAAGGTTTCACGACTTGGTTAAAACTATTACAAGGTGGCCGTCTTCAACCCCTTTTTGTTAATAGTTTTTTTTAAAATTTTAAAAATTTATATCAAATGAAAAATATTCTTCCAAGTTTCCAGGGGCTTCTTCCAGGTTCCTTTCTTTCCCCTGAAACAAATAAGTTGGAGAATTTAGCACCGTACTTCGATGACAAATGCACCTCTGCAGTAAAAGCTGGGTATGAACTTTTTTAAAAAAATTCCACCAAGATCCTTTGGGAGGTACTGAAATGTTAGAGCACTCGATCCACCCCTTTTTCGCAATTGGTACCTACTCACCGTGTTTGTAAAACTCTTGTTTTCAATAATTCATTTAATAGTAAATTTAAAATTTCTTTTATATAAAAAAAAAACCCCCATACACTTTAAATTGGGCCCCCCCTAGCTGCGCGCCCCCGAAAAATGAAAGTACCACTTCGTTACGGGTTCCACATAAAAGGTCTTAATTTAAAAAGTCCCAAAATTTCGCAATTATTTTCGCTAATTTAATTTCGCACATTAAAGTTTTTTAAATCCAAAATTAAAAGTGCCGTTGTTGGACTCGATGGTGACAAAATACGGGATCCCTGAAGCTGAAAAACTTCCTGAGCTGAAAGACTACAAATCAATGGCCCCCAATTCTTTTTTGACTGATGTATGGTTCGGTTTATTTCTGATTTAAATTAATATTAAAAACCCGTTTGCCCGTGTTATCAAAGGGAAACTAATAGTTTAAAAAATTTCTTTTAAATTCAAAATTTTTTTGATCCTTCTACCGGTTTACTAAAAAAATTTTTTTAAAAAAAAATTTTAAATTAAAAATTTTTTTTCAAAAATTTTTTAAAAATTTTAAAAATTCCCCAAATTTCCCGCTGTTGCCGTTATAAACAGTGATCGATCGACTCAGTAGATTCATGCGCCGTCATTCTATCGCGATCGATTTTCTCAAAAACCGATAAACGGTCACCTGAAGTTTTGCTGATTTTGACCTTTTCTGTCTAAAATTATAGTTTTTACATTTTCAGTTTAATTTTTTTTTGAAATTTTCGTTATTTTTTTCACATAAAAAATTTTTTCTTGTTTAATTTATTGGTTTACAGGCGTGATATAAGTTTGCTTAAATTAAAAAAATGAAAAAGAAAGAAAAAATTTTTGCTATTTTTAAGTGAATTTCAAAAACAAACCCCTTTTTAAAGTTGTTTACATTTGCGGATAACAGGTAGTCAAATTCTGTTTTTTTTTTAAAGTTAAACTTTTTAATAATTTAGAAATAAAAACAATCCATTGATTTAATAATAAATAATAATAATAAATAATAAAATTAATAATTATATATTTCTCATCAATAACTAATTAATATTTTTTAAATTACATTTTTTAATTAATTAACGTTTTACAAAATATAATTTTTTCTCAATATTTTAAAAATGAGTGATATTAAAGCATTGTCGCAAAAAAAAAAATTTTTTGTAAATCGAATTTCAGAAGCTTATAAGGCAGCTTAAAAAGCTAAAGCCGATCCAAGTCAAGTTGTTTATTTCAGTCAAAGTTTGAAAGATTAGATGAATTTTATGATGGTTTTAATTTTTCACAATGATATAATAGGACTTGTCAAATCAGATGAAGTTTTTTTCACTCATGATGCTATTAAGAAAAGACCTGATGAATTTTATTTTCAAACAAAGCAAATCTTTTTTGAACTTTTTCCCAATTTAAATCATACTAATTTTGTTTCAATTCAAAATAATAGCCAACCTGATGTAAAGTTACTAAGTTGACAATTCCTTGTTTTGATGGTACTTTAAAAAATTTGCCTACTTTTTTATATGTATTTGTCATGCCTTGTACTTAATTTAACAAAAATTCAAAAATTTTCTTAATATCATATCTGAAAAACGAGCCACTTAATTTAATTAAATCTATTCCTACAACAGAATCTAATTATGGCATAGCCTTTAAAACTTTAACAGATCGTTATCAAAATAAAAGAATTTTAGCCTCAACATACTGGAACGCGTTAAATAGCGCACCATTTTTAAAGATAAATATTGCTAAGGATTTACGTAACCTTTTAGATATTTTAAGGAAAAATGTTGCTGCATTAAAAGTTTTAAATTTTCCGACGATCAATGGTGCTTTGTTCTTTTTAATATGCTGCTTCAAAGGGTTAGACTCGGCCACAAGAACAGCATTTGAGATAGAGCATAGCAAGATTGAGCTTCCAACATACCAAAATCTGACTGATTTTCTTGAAAATCAATGCAAAAGATTGAATCTTTTCAAATATACCATCACAAAATTATTCAAAAATCATTTCCCAATAATCAACAAAATTTTGTAAAAGTCAAAATTTCTCCTCACATTCTAACTCAAAAAATCACGCTTCCCATAATTTTATGGCAAATACTTCTAGTAACTCGATTAATCCAACCTTTTCAGCCAATTTTTCAAATAACTCTAGTTCTAACCTAAATGACCAATCTTTATTTCCAAAATGCTTCAAATTCAGCTCGAACTCACCCAGCTCACTCTAATAATAATAAAAAATATATTCAAGAAATACTTCTGTCCCTTTAAAATTCGTCTCCCTATAAATGCGTTGCAAAGTATTCAAGGTTGGAACTTTTAGGAGCCACCCTTCCCCTTTAATCTTCTTGATTTTGTTATAAAAACATATTCTCCTCTTATTACTATTGAAATTTTTTAAAATTCTGATTTCCCCGTGTATTAGCCTGGATCTCTGGTTCGCCCCATCGCTGGAAAAGTTTTGTGGCCAACAGAGTCAGCCATATTCAAGAAACTATTCCAAATGTTTCATGGCATCATGTTCCTCACAAGACAACCCTGAGACTGTGAAAGTCGGGATTAACCCAACAAACTATTTCATCCCCTCTGGTTTAGCGGCCCATCGTGGCTAACAAAGCTCGTTCAGAGCGGAAAATTGACCAGTTTTTACCACAAGATTTGGAATTACCCTTTATATCGGAAAATAGAGAAAGGAGAAAGCGCTTCAATCTCGCGAAAAGTCTAATATAGGGCCGCCTTGGTTGCTGCTTGTCATTTGTCATCATTTGTGCTTGACATGTCATAATCTTGTTTGTAAACAAAAATTTAAATTTAAAATGGTTTTTGGATAAAAAATATTACGTTTTATAATAAAATTAAAATTTTAAGATGAAAACATGTACCATTATTAAACAGTATACTGCATGTGAATAATTTTTTGAAATTAAAAATATTTATGGGTTAGAAGATTTTTCTTGGTAAAAAGCTCAGAATATTGAAATCCTACATAATGTGTTTTTTGAATTTTTTAGTAAGGAAAAGAAAGCAGAATACTTACAAATGCATATAATATATATATATATATATATATATATATATATATATATATATATATATATATATATATATATATATATATATATATATATATATATATATATATATATATATATATTACATTTTTTTAATAAAAAAGGGCGAAAGATCCGGTGAAAAATTAGAAATGATAAATGGAAATGCTAAAATCAAAAAATCAACTTTTTCCCAAAAGCTTTAATAATTTTAAAAAACTTTTTGTGCTGTCTTTAGAACTCTAAATAAAAAATATCTTTTTTAAAGGATTCTTTAAAAAGCAAATAAAAAACCCTTTATTCAAAATTTGTGTACGTATTTCACACTTTTTTATGTAAGTGCTCTTATCGAAAAGGGGTATTTTAAATTTTGGGGTGTACAAAAAGTGTTAACTAATTCTGAATAAAAACCAGACCTAAAGTTACAATAAGGAATGAGCAAAAAATGCATACAATATAAAACATTCCCCAAAGAAATTTCCCCCCGAGAACAAAATTTAATATGGACAAATAGCATTTTATTAAATAAAATAAATAATCAGTAAAGAAGTGTTTTATTTATACACTGTATTTTATGTCAAATGTTTTTTGCATTTAAAAGTAAATTTACTTTTACGAAATGACACTCAATAATACATGTAGTTGGCCCAATTGTACACTTTTATTTTATAAAAGAGTTGTTTAACAATATCTATAATCATATATCATCTTAAGCAGGTGATCATAAGTGTGAGTTTTTTCTTACTAAAAACATTTTAAAAGAAAGGTCCCATATATTAAAAAAAAATACATGCTATATATTAATTTTTATATGCACTGTGATGATACTAACCTCTTAACTTATGCCACTCGTTTTGTTTACCTATACCATTTTAAACAATGCTCAGGTCAGCTGCCATTCACATATCTTTTTCTTATGATACTCTTTTTTTCAATACTCTTTTTTTGACAATTAATATTGTAAAATTGCAAACATAAATTTCTGTTTCCTGTTAAACTAATCTTATTGTATTTTATAATTTAAGATAATTTATCACACACACATTCTAATTGAACAAATTATTTCATAATTAGTTTATATTTAGGCTGCTGCAGTGGAATGATTAATATGTGGAATTGCCAATACTAAGATACCATAAAATAGACACAATCATGGGCAAGTTCACACTCTCCCTCTGAGGAATAGAAAAGTGACATTCTTACACTTAATCCGGTAGGTTAGTTTGCTTAAACTATTGGGTTAACAATAAAACAAGATATTTTTATTAATAGGTTTTATTGGCCATTAAATGGAATCAACTTGGTTAACTTATTTTTTATTCTTTCCCTTAAATAGTTTTGGTATGGTGTTTCGCCATGGAATTGGTGATAATTGGTGGGTACTTGGGTGGAAATGCCATCCAAAAAAAGCAAAGGTATAACATTTTGTCCTAAAATTTTTCCTGTCCTATACGTTCATTATACAGGAACTGTTTTAAACCAATGTATCTGCTAGCTGATCAATTGTTCATTGCAGTATACTCAACCTTTTTTAACCAAAACTTCCTCTTTGGAAATCTAAAATTAAATATTACATGTAAATTTTGTTGCGCCTGCAAGTATGCAATAATCAAGAGACCTAAACTATTATAATGTATGTTATCTTATAAAATTAAATTAAACTATTTTTAGCTTTAATTTTTCTAGGTTTTTATTTACCCAATAAAATATTTTCACTATATAAAATGGGTGCCTACTTACAAACGAAAATATCTCTCTGTACTATATCTTCTGGAACACCCTCTCACGCAACAAGACATAGTTCATTAAACTAAATTAAAGCATAATAAATGGAACACTTAACTAAAATAAAACGAAAGATACTAAGCCAAATCTAATCCAAAAAGTAAACAAAATATTTACGAAAAAGTCTTGTTTATACGACAACCCTTTTAATTCCATGAGAACAACAAAGAAAAAACAAAACAAATGTCAATTTTGATTTGACAAGTAGAAGCAACCATGGCGGCTCACATGCTGTCCTCGTAAAATTGGATGCGCAGTGGTCGAGCGCTTTCTCCCCTTCTATTTCTCTGTCCTATATCGAGAAAAAACCCTCAAGAGAAACAAATAGTCTTATCAACTCTAATTGAAAATACTTTTATCGATACCTTACTTCTTTAATATTTCTTCATTGCGCAAGATTCAAAAAAATTATTTCCTATTGTTCTAAGTTTATTCACAACTGTCGCAATACAATTCAAAGCTTTCTGGACCAATATCCTCAATTGAATTACAAAAAATCATTAAATATTTTAGTCTTAAGAACTCAGAAGTTCAATTTTCTAATTTTTAAATTTTCCAAAATTAAAAAAAAATTTAAACTTTTACCTAAACCTTTTCCCAAAAATCTCACCCTTTTTATTTAAGCATGGTCTTGTCAAGTGGGCGGGCCCTTTTTAAAGGGATCTAATATTTCCGAAGCTAAACCCCACTTCTTTTCCCCACCCATAGGCTTACAGAGCATTAAGAGGGATATTCATAAAGAAAATTTGCACCCCGGATTAAATACTGTTTTTTACTTTCACCCCCCTTTTTGGATATTTTTGTATTGACTTTTACTTGGTGGAGTGCATTATAGAGGTGATAACTTGAAAAATAATACTTTTCAAACTTTTCCCCCTTTTTTATGTAAAAAAATCTACTGCTATTGTGTAGATTTGTGATAAGTTTTAGTTTATAGTAATACCATTCTCTTAAACTCCTTTGATGAAGCAACAGTGTTTGCGAAACGTCGAGTTTTCTTGCTTGTATCTAAATAAAACTTAAAATATAAAAATTGTGGAAGTTTGAAAAGTATTATTTCTTTTCTAAGTTATCACTCCTCTATATAATTTTGGATATTGTCGGCACGTCGTGCTATTCAATCTGTCTTGTCAAAATGTCTCCGGTGTTTCCGCACGAACGAAAACTTACACCCCATATATGGGCGAATTACCTTCGTTTCGCATATCTACATTAAAATGTTTTTCTCCGTAACCTGAATTACGCTGGCCCCATTAATATAACCATGGGCAAATACCGAGGAGCCAAAGTATTACAAATCTATTTTGCATTTTTATCTGTTGTGCCACCAAGGCAATTCATATTGAACTTGCTTCAGACTTATCATCTGATGCTTTGATAGCCGCATTTCGGCGATTTGTGAACGTGGTCGCTGTTCTAATATTTATAGCGATTGTGGCACTAATTTTCGGAGCTAATACGCAATTAAAAGAATTGTCAAAACATGCAGCAGAAAATCTTCAAATTGTGTGGCACTTTAATCCCCCCTTCTCCACATTTTAACGGTCTTAGCGAAGCTGCTGTAAAATCTGTGAAGTCCATTTATCAGTGATTGGTGACCAAAAATTAACCTACGAAGAATTAACCACTTTACTTTCGCAAATCGAAGCTCTATTAAATTCTCGACCAATCTGTGCTCAAAGCTCCGATCAAACGATCTCTCGCCACTTACCCCGGGCATTTCCTTACAATGGAACCCTGCCTTTTGTCCCGATTCAGATTTATCTACTCTACAATTAATACGCTTTCTCGTTGGCAATTGATTCAGCGAATGAATTAAGATTTTTGGAAACGTTGGAAGCACGAGTACCTCAATACATTGCAACAACGTTCTAAATGGTTACATCCTTCAACGAAAGTAAATTAAATACATTGGTCTTTATTAAAATGAAACTAAACCTCCGTTACATTGGTCCCTAGGCCGTATTGCAGAATTACACTGGTCCAGACGGCATGTACGAGTGGTAACAATAAAACACAACAAGGATTATTAAAACGTCCTGTTGTCAAATTGTGTCCTTTACCAGTAAATTAAACAAGTACCAATATTTTGTGACGTCTTTTTTATGTCGTGGGTAATGTAATATTTAAAAATGTATTCTCTTATTATTTTTTTTCTTACTTAATCAAACTGCATTACATATTTTTTCCCTATTATTATTTTGTTTTATTTATTTTTGCGGGTTATAAAACGTTCGTTTTAGTGGGCGGAAAATGTTTGTGTAACTCTTAGTTTTCAATAATTCATTTAATAGTAAATTTCAAATTTCTTTATATAAAACAAAAAACCATACACTTTCAATTGGGCACCTCCTGCTGCGCGCGCCCGACGAAAATGAGAAGTACTACTTCGTTACTGGGTTCCGACAGTGCGTCGTTAATCTTAAAGTCTCCAAATTTCGCAATTATTTTCGCTAATTTAATTTCGCACATGTAAGACTTTTTAAATCACAAAATTATAGTGCCGTTGTTGGACTCGATGGTGACAAAATACAGGATCCTGAAGCTGAAAGAGACATTCCTGAGACTGAAAGACTACAAATCTAGGTAAGGTCCCCGCCATTACTTTTTTGACTGATGTATGGTTCGGTTTATTTCTGATTTAAATTAATATTAATAACACGTTTACAGTCCCGTGTTATCGAAGGAAACTAATAGATTCAAATTTCTCTTTAAATTCACAAACACACCGTCTTAGCTACTTTGCCTGTGACAACAGCTAGTGTAGAGAGATCATTTTCTACAATGAAAAGAGTAAAAACTTTACCACGTAGTGTGATGAGCGACAACAGACTGAGTGCACTGGCTATGATTTCAGTTCACTGGGATATCACCGTGGAGCCAGACAAAGTGATCGACATTATGGCTGGGAAAAAGATCAGAAGATTGCTTTTGTAGTTGCGGCCTTTTAAAACTTAGATTATTGGTAGGTTTTTACATTTTAAAACTTAGATTATTGGTACATAAAATACTAAATTATAAATTTTGTTGGTTCGAAACATCTGTCTTCATATTATAAGAGCTCCTTCTTCATTAAAGTTCTGGATCTGATAAATGAAAATAAGTAAATCCCTCCCCACAATTTCATGAAATCTCAAAGCCCCCCCTCCCGAGAGAAATCCTGGCTACAGGCCTGAACAGTAGTTCGAGTTATTCCCAAATCTAAAGATAACGCCCAAGTGCCAATATGCTTATTAAATTCTACGTAGGCCAACACATTAATAAAGTTTTCTTCCGTTCTTCCAGTAGTGCGACGCCTTCTAAATCTGGGCCGACTAAAACTTCCAGTATCGCGTAGTCGCTGTATCAAGCGTGGAACTACTCTTCTGCCATAATGACGGCGATCTGGATACCGAATGGCATACTGTCTTTCAGCTATTGCTGCATTTTGAAAGCACTCGAAGAAAACCGCAATCATATCAACGGCTTTATATTTGTAAGAGGCATTTTACAAAAAAATCGCGCAAAAAATATTTAGATACCAAATTGTCAAGAATTAAAAGCATCTAATAAATACTTGACGTTTCAAAAAATATTATTTGAATTTTTTTTTTTGTTTTTGCCGCCTACTATACGTTAATTAGACATTCTAGGGCCGAACGCTAGATGGCGGTACATAAGTTTTGACTCTGCGCGTAAAAAAAACTTTAATTCGCTATAAGTTTAAAACAAGCAAAGATATCATAGTCAGGTTTTCACAATATTTTTGCAAATTTTATCTACTTTTTAAATATGATGTCAAAAATATACCGTTCGATATAAATTTTTGCAGTAAAATGAAAAAAACTGGAATTATTACGAATTGCGCCTTCTAGCTCTTTTATTGGGAACTGTAGAGCGATAAGGAGAACGGATATTTAAAACAGCCTTATTTATCTTGCAAACAAATTTTAATTTGCTGAAACCGAATAAGTGGTTTAAAATTTACACCGATTTTAATGATTACGCTTTCAAGAGCTTCCCCCACCCCTATCATCGGTCATACGCCAAAAGCCTTAATCCAAAATAATGGAGAATTTTCTAGGCTTTCTAACAGTATTATCAAAAATATAGGCTAATATGGGTTATCGGAAAAAAATACGTTTTCCTTATTTAATTTTTAGTTAAGCCCTCTAGCGGTGAAATACGGAACTTGAAAATAATTTCCAGAATTATCTCATTGCCACTTTTAAAATAATTAAAAAATTCCTTTGTTGTCAGATGTACAGGTCCTAAGATTCAGCCGCTTACCTCGCTTATATGCCCATCCTGTATATAAGCATTTTATTGTGTTAATGATCATGAAAAATCAAAATAAATGATTATTACTGTTCTATTTAGTTTATTATTTCAATATAGAAAACAGCTAAATCGCCTAGCTTAAATCATCTTTAAAAAACAATAAAATGGCATAATAAGGGATATCAAACCATCCTTTATGGTGATATATATGTATATATATATATATATATATATATATATATATATATATATATATATATATATATATATATATATATATATATATATATATATATATATATATATATATATATATATATATATATATATATATATATATATATATATATATATATATATATATATATATATATATATATATATATATATAAATAAAATAATAATAATAATTTGTGCACATACAATAAATGGTCAGACTCCAAGTCTTCCCATCAATATATGGAAAACTGCGACTATCCATGTCTACACCTAAATTAGAAACCAATACATATGATCATCATTGATAATGGGTAAAAAGATGGAAGGTACAATGCAGTAATTAAGATCAAAACAAATGTTGTTTTAGAATCTAACATCTCCTTTTAATACAAAAGAGTGAACCTTAATTAAGGGGGAGGAGAGTGCAGTGTATTAGGAAATACACGATATAAATATGGCAACAATGCCATGACAAAAGGTTACCTGCATAGAGGGTAAAACAGAAAAGGTCTCTTCGACCACAGCCTTCAACCAATTAACACGTATCCATAAATGTAGTTTTCTTTAGTAACGTGACACTCATCTGTGATATACCGATGTACGACGTAACATGAATAAAGTATTGTATAATAAACAGTGCCTTTTATTAAAACAATTACCACCACAACAGAAACGTGTTCTCGTGTTTTTCAGCAAAATGGTAAGTTTTACAAAAAATTAGTTTGGACAAAAATTGTAGGACCTAAAATTATATATAAAAAATGTTGCAATACTTTTTCCTAATGACCGTTTGCACCAACACCACAAAATACGAAAGGAAAAAAGAAATGTCAAGTTCGTGTATTTCGTTTGCCGCAGTGTGGAAATGTGGCAACCTAAGATCTCGGTTGGGCCGATAATCGCATCCTATTTTATCGACAGGGTTTTGTGATTCAATATGGCTGCCCTTTGTTTAATTTTTAAAGTTATCGTTTTATTTACATTTTCTAATATTTTATTAAACGAGTAATCTGAACTGCTGGAAGAAAATTATTTTCAATTCTTGTTTAATAATTGTATAAAAGAAAAAAATGTGTTGTTTTTTAGTAAGGGTGAAATAGGTTATTAGTGTTTGTGTTTTAAAGGAAAAGTGCAGTTAAATTTCAGATTACCTGCTAATAAAAAAAATATTAGAAAATGTACAATTAGTTTTTAGTTAATAAAAGCACATATTTTAAAAAAGCAAGAGTATTTTATTTATCTGGATAAACAAATTAAATACAATATACAATAAAACGACACTACATAAAAGTTTACACTGCAAAATAAAAATTTAAAATAATTTATAATCTTTAATTAACAACATTTATAATATATTTTTAAAAAAGTTATTTCCAGTCAAGATGCCAAAAACCACGACCTATTATGAATTCGTAAGAAATCTAAAAAAAATGTTTATTAATTTACTTAATAAGTTACCAAATTTACATTCTGCCCTTAAATATGAAAAAAATATTTATTAACTTACTTAATAACTAGTTAGACTCACATTCTGCCCTATAATTTAAACAAAGCAGGATGTTTTTAAAACAAAGTAAACTTTTGTTCGTAATTAAATACTTCAAAAAGGGGGAGGCAGATACTGTTTTAATTTAAAAATTTAATGAAATAATATAAGTTAAACAAACGCATATGCCACTCATTAAAATAATATTTTAAATTGATACACGTGTGTGAAACCTCCATATAACGAAGGATACACAATTTCAAAATAGGGTAGATAATATGTAATTTGAAATAGTAATATTTGTAGAATGCAATAATATTTTGCCAAATAAAAAAATAATTATTGGTCAGTTTTACCATTTAGATAAAAAAAATATACACAATTTAGCAAAATATTTACATAGATATATGAAATGAGAAACTGGTACATGTTTGTGCAACCACCATATAACAAAGAATACACAATATTTTATAGACTGGATAATATGGATTTTGTCATAGTATTTCGTTAAAATGCAATATTTTTCTCTCAGATATAAAAGAAATGATTAAACAATTTTACTACTTACATAACTGGAAAATATACAAAAAAGCCAAATACTTACAGATATATGAAATTAGAAATATACAGCCCAAAAGTATTATGATAAACAGTGCTTCACCTAAAAGAAAAAAATATAGATATTAAAAATAAGTACCTATATGCACTAGTAATATGCCTAAATAAAGTCTAAAATTTACAAAATATACAATGAACACTTAATCACTTATAGTGATATATTTATACAAGAATTAAAACCTTAATACATTTTGAATAATTTGCAACTAACTCTTTCATAAAAACAATGTGAACAATAAATTCTTTTTTTTAAAGTGTTAGACAATGTTATGGTTTCAATAATACTAAAATCTTGGACTTCCATTGTCTTTATTTGTTAATTGATACACAACGTTTCGGTTAGTGATGTATCTCCAACTGTTTTCAAGTGTTATCACTTGACATTAACCGAAACGTTGTGTATCAATTAACAAATAAAGACAATGAAAGTCCAAGATTTTAGTGTTATTAATAAATTCTTTGTCGTTCACCATATATTTAAGGGGATGCTTTAGGCATAACATTTTAAACTACTTAAATTAAATCTGTCAAACCTCACATTGGTAAAATCGTCTTGAAGAGGGAAGAGGGTTGTAATTGTTGCAGTTAGATATAGGGTTTCCATTAAAAAAGTACATAATTAATCCCACTTTACCTACTTAAATCATGAAAAAAAAAACAAAAAAAAGGCTTTCCTTTTCATTATTACAAACACTTAATGCAGTAACAAGTTAAAATTATGAATATTAGATGGATTTGTTAACTTTATTTTAAATTTTGCAAAGTATAAAATGACCTTAAGACATGCTTGATATCCTTTCGAAGCTATCTACTAACATTTCGCCATCACCTTAACTTATACAATAACACTTCTACATTTAGAACTGTTAAACAATTCCTAAGCACTTTTAAAAACCATATTATATTATACTTTGCAAACAGAATAACATGCAGTCTGCGGAGTATCCAAAAATTTTTCAAGCATGGATAAAAAACTTACCAGATTAATAGCAAATACAAAAAAGATAAAGCCTTTGTTTTGTAGATAATGGTAAGAAAAAAATATTGTTTTACGCATTTTAAAACAAACCTGCTCCAAAAGTTGGATTTTTTCCTAGAATTTTCTGTCCTGAAAAATTAAGTGTGGTTAGAAAAAGTTTATCCATCAACATTTATTAATTATACCGCGTAAAAAGTGTTAAGATTTATAAAGCTAATTACAAATTATAGTACTTACTAAAATTTAGACAAAATATATGAACATTTTCAGTTTAAATCAAGTTTTTAATCAACCAACATGTGCGAACAACCAATAATGAAATAATACTAGTGCGCATACGCAATGGCCAGAATAAATATTTACTTTTAAAAAATAAGAATTAATGGTTGTTTGTATATACAAAACATGAAATTATATACTGTTATGGGCCTACATAAATATATTTAAAAAATACTAATTTTACATTTTAGATTTAAAATATAAAATTCCATAATTCAATTTTCGCGCCCAACCGAGATCTTATGTTGCCAGATGTTGTCTGTTACCAATTTTGCTATTTCACTGGCACCCCCCTGACCAACACTTTGTGCGACACTTAAGTTGTTTTTATGCATTAACTGGCCCTTAAGTTTTAAATGTTTGTTGCATCAGCTGAAATTGGTTCTTAATGGTTCCTCAACTTTAAGTTTAGGATTTTCTGTACTTAAAGATCCCTTTATAAGTAATTTGAAGTTGACATTTGACAAATATTTTGATTATTGTTTATTTATTTTTTGTTGGTTGTTTTAAATAATTAATTTGGTAAAAATTATGGAAAACGGACTTTTTAAACCCTGGTGGTTTGGATGGATTGTGATATTATAACTGCGATGTTAAATAGAATTCCAGGAAGAATGTAGAAACAGTAAATTTTTATTACTTATTTCATTTTTCAGGTTTATTTACCTTTTTTTATTCTTTTGGCTATTGCTCTGTTATTTTTAAAAGAAACCGTTTTGACGAGATGGATAATCTTATATTTTTCAAAAGGTTCAAATAAACGAAGTCAACAGTGCTCAGCTTACTTGAGCAAATCGAAAAAGAGCTTCAGTTTAAACATGACAAGTTTGTATTAGCCTTTAAATTTTAAGTATTTATTTGTAAACTAGGAATATTTAAATTTGTTCACATAAAATAATTAAAGTTTTTGTTAATTATGTGTTTATATCTCATATTGACAATAAGTGTTTCCTTTCCATGGCCGTAAAGAAAGGTGTCCTTGATATTTCTTTTTATATTGTTTTAAATTTTACAACAAAAGATCTAACTCTCTCAAACTAACGACCGATTTTATATTGTAATGTCTATATTATTAAAAAAAATTAAAGTTTTAATTATTTTCAAAGATTCCAGTCAGATTACTGCTATTATTTAATCACACACAAGTTAGAAAAGGAAAGATCTAATACCTATCAGTTAATTCCGATTATTAACATTATAAAGGCCAACAATAAAAAAGAAAAACGATGCAACGTTGCCACCTTTCTAAGTACTCTTATTTAAGTTGCAATAAAAATCTAATGGTGAAAGCGAAAACAATTTAAGTAACCCTTAATTTTAAGTGCTTCTTAATAAAGATCTACTTAAGATACTTTTGGTGCAACCGGCCGTAAGACCCACATTTCTAAGATATAACGGTTCAAACAGTTAAAAAGTTATATTTTTCATAATATGCACACGTTTCCACGCCACATGTAAGAAAGTGTAGAGTCCGATTTAAAGAAGAAAAGGCCAGGAAAGTCATAACAAAAGAGTCCGCAATTAAGCCTTTCTCTCTCTACGCTCCACCCAAAGGTTGTTAAATTTTGAACAGAGGCGCGTTACATGAATTTGACCGTATATTCAACAAAAATTTCGAGCGACGAGAACGGGAATAATTCTAAAGTGAGGGAGAACAACGCATGCCGATGACGCTGGTGGCCTTTTCAACTTTTAATCGGACTATACGTAGAGCGTTTTGTTTTTAGGTGGTTTCTCCTACTCCAGTCTATTGTGATCCTGTTTCATTAAAAGATATATAATAATTTAAAAAATTAGTATTAAAAATGATGAAAGCAATGTGACTTTTAAAAAACTGGAAAAAATTATTTGTCAGGATCATAATCGTCTAATACTTCTGCTTCATTTTCTTCTTGTCCATCTTCTCGTTAATCCGGTACCTGTTTCGCTCTTTCTTTTTCTTCTACTTGCTGGGTGCAAGTAAATTGCCTTAATATCAATGCATCACATGTCTCCTTGTTGATATCATTCGATTCCTGTGCAACATTGAAACACGACTAGCCGTAACATCTACTACATGTTAGAGAAGAAATAAATCTAACTTTTTTGCAGTGGCATTTAGCACTACGTCACTATTTACAGTTGCAAAAAATTGTGTTGAGGAGTTTTCCAATGTATTGTCTATTAACTTTCAACTGCAGTCTTTTGGGTCTAGTTGATAACATAGCCATACTTGAACTTAATAATACAACCAAAATAGATGTTGATGAGCAGAAACAGAGGTTGGAGGAAGACAAGCTAATTGCACTTGTTTTTTATTACAAGTATTTTTAATAAAACGAACATTCCTACCAATGTTTAGCTCTATGCGATTTTTTTGTAGTTTCACTTACTATTTTTGGGTGTAATTTAGCGGACTACAAATTCATTGGTTCACACCATACCCTCCTACTATCTCTTTATTTAGTGCTATTTTGGAACCAACCACTATATACTAAAGCACTGCTCGGTTTGCCGAATTTGTCTGCCAAGGTCAAAGTCGCTCTGACGTCACTACCGGTGTTGGCAGAAAGCGCGTCTATGCGTTATGTAGCATTTTCTGTGAATTTAAAAAAAGTTTCTTAGTAAAAATAAATTGTAAGCAAAATTTGGATCCTATACTTTTAAAAATATTTTCTTTACATTCAAGATAAGAATAATATAATTGT
The DNA here is from genome assembly GCA_019359885.1 of Listronotus oregonensis. NCBI lineage: Eukaryota > Metazoa > Arthropoda > Insecta > Coleoptera > Curculionidae > Listronotus > Listronotus oregonensis. Next base: position 37,326 of record JAHBCN010005684.1, on the reverse strand, counting down.
ATCTTTGTAATAAATTAAATTTATAGCGGGAAAAATACATTAAACGTATAGTTTTATTATTCTAAAAAAGTACTTTAAAAAACACCAATTGTTTAACAAAATCAAAACAGGACCTAGAAATCCCTTCAAATCACACACGATCAAATGGTCAAATAAATGTTAACAAAACTATTCAGCACAGGTGGTGACGTCACAGCCGCTCCCCGCTACGGCTAAATTTTCCAACGTGCGTTAAATAAAACTGAGCAGTCCTTTTTAGCGTATAGTCATTATTTTAAGGCCACTTTTTAAGCCAAACAGTTATAAGAGATGGTGCTCCTTATCTCTATATTCTCCATGGTACTGCACAAGCTTAAACCCTATTCCAAGATAGTAGAACTAAAGAATGTGTTTTCTTTTTAATTGGTCAGCAATAAGATTGATAGCGGGTTTTTGAATAACATTCCGCAAAGACGTAGATGTATAAAAAATTTGTTTTTGGCTAAAAAATATCTTTAAAATATTACTATTTTAATTATGTATGTATAGTATTTTTTTAAAAAATTAAGACTTTATATTACTTGTAAACAAAACAAAAAGGCAAACAGATTACGTCACAAATACCGAATTGACATTTAAATTGGTTTATGGGCTTAAATGGGATCGAGCACTCCTTGTGGTTTATTACCCTTGACCCTTGGCCACGAAGCTTAAAGACCACTAGGCATTCCAAGATTTTATTGGTTAGAACAGAATGTGATTTCTGTGTTTTAATTGGTCAGCGAATGAAGATTGACAGCGCGGGTTTTTGAATAATCATTCCGCAAAAGACAGTAGAATCGTCGAATATAACAAATTTTTTTACGGCCGTCAAAAAAATTTAATCTTTTATTATTATCATGATTACTATTTTAAGGTCTAGTTTTTATTTTTATTACAAGTATTGAACTGAATTTATAAGGTTTGTACAGTACAGTACAACTTTTTTCTACAGCAGGTTTCAATTAAAGAAAAATGAAAATTATAAATTTAAGCCGGGTTTATAAATCAAAATTCAATTTAAGAATTACTATTAGCATTAGCCCACAAGGTTTAAAAACATACATTTAAATTGATGTGTTTATAAATCAAATTTATTTTTAGTGTTAAGAAACGACTTTAAAATTCTCTAACATCTAAAACTTATTACTAAAATAAGAAAATATATTAATTGCTTGTGTACCATAATAAGGTTAAAACCAGTAACTTCTTTTTATTCCAGTTTCATGACTTATTTTTTTGTCATGTAGCTACACAACGCAATGCCACAAAAATTAATTTAGGTTAATACTTACTTTCAAATAATTATAATAGTATATTGTGCAACAAGTTTTGAAAAATACTCCTTGCACACAAGTATGACGTTTGTGCATGAGCTGTAGGCGAGTGCTACAAGTCCTACGAGTGTGCAGAGTCAGTTTCCCCTACTAATAATAATAATATAATTTATAATCGCTCTTGCATTGAAATTATAGGGAGTGTCTAAATAAAACAAGTTATAAAACAACAAAACTCGATTTTTATTTCTAAAAATTATTTTTAAAAGTTTCTATAAAACAATATTAATAGGGTTTGTAATACAATAACAATATTAATAATTAAGAAAAATATTTAGTAATTATAATATAAATAACTAAATTAAATAAACTTAATATAATGAATAATTAGCATGTTTACTTAGGCATCAATTGAGAGGTTGATGAATTACAATTTTTGATAATAAAGTATATTCCCTTGCAGGGACGTATATTTAAATAGCTTTTACGGAGTCAGGAGGGGGCTGACGGCAAAAAATTTGGTATCAAAAATTTTGAAGAGCAAAAAAGGTCCCCCTTTCACAAACCATTCGTTTTTCCTTAAATTCGTTATTTCCTTTTTTTGGTATGAAAAATTTTTGAAGAGCAAAAGTACTCATTTACAAACACATGCATTTTACTGAAATATGTTCTCTTTCCTTTTCCGTATGCAAATTTCCTTTTTCCTCATGCTAGGGGAATTCAAACCCCCATATATATGCCCATGTTCCCTTGTTTAAAAATATTTAAAATAATAGTAGTAATAATATTAAAAAACAATAATTACATTTATTTATTTATAGACTAAAAACAAATAATAATTATAAAATAAAATACTATTTTTTTTAATTATTTAATTAATTTACAATAATAATTTAAATAAATTATAATGTTCATTACTCTTTGAAAGAAATGTTTTATATCGTTACACAATGGGATAAAAATCCATTATTTTGGCCAAAAAGCAACTTTGAAATTTTAATGGCTCATGCTGTGAATTTCAAAGTAGATACTCCCAAACTACAAGTACAAAAAAAAATTTTGAAAAAGGGTTTGACGACTGCTCTTAGGTTTATAAGAAACTTAAAAAGGTATTTTTAAAAATAAATAAAAATTCATACATCTAAAAATTTTAAAGAAAAAGTATTTTAGCTTTGCGCAAAAATTGCAATAATTTATATTATTCTTACCCATGTAAACAAAAATATACACCATTTAATCTACTAAGTTTATTATTATTACGCTTCTAATGAGAATTAAAAATTATTCTTCAGATTTGGATTGTCATATTTCGAAACTAATGAGATAACCATATCAAATGTGGTATTTTTTAAAGCTTTCTAAAAGATATTTTTAGTGGTAATATAATATGTAGGGTGTTCCATGTATTATATATTTTAAACAGTATTAAACTATGTTCCTATAATGCCTACGCTGATGACACACAACTGAGACTAAGCTTTTTCCCCAAGGATTTCATGCTGCGAAGTATATTTTGAATGGTGAGCTTGCCCGGATCCATCATCTCTCGAGGCAACATAACTTAAATCTTAATCCCGGAAAATCCGCTGTGGTTGTTTTTGGTGGTGCCAGGGCGAGACGTTTGGATCCGGTTCTTAAGTATCGGAGGAACTAAAATTCCTATATGCGAATCGTCCAAGCTTTTGGGGGTTTGTGTAGACAGAGACTTGAAATTTGTAAAACATATTAATAATCTGGTTAAAAGAAGTTTTATGAACCTCAGGCTTCTTTATGACAGTAAAAATGTTTTATGCAGACCCTTAAGAAAAATGTTGACAGAGAGTATTGTGCTGTCACATTTTAACTATTGTTGTTTCGTCTACGGCCCTTACCTTAATGGCCTGGAGGTGCGCAGAATTCGTGTGTCGGTTTGTCCGTGGTCTTGGAAAGTTTGACCATATTAGTCCCCAATTTAAAGAACTGCGCTGGCTTAATATGAGTAACAGGAGGAACTTCACTTTGCTGTTTTCGTACGAAAAATCATTCTCACCTCCACACCTACTTTTTACATGATGTGTATAATTAGATTAGGGTTGTTACCTGTTCCTTGTGCTATTGTAATATTTTTACTTTTAGGGGTTAAATGTAAAAATAGCCAATTAGCTAAATTCGCCTCCAGTGCTAGGGCAATAATACCATCTGTTTGTGTAAATATTGAATTTTGAATAAATTAATAAATAAAGGCGATTATTATTATTATTAAAAAAAATTATACCTATTGTCATACCCTGTATATCATATGAGATAATAAAAACCCGATTACTGAATGGCAAACTACAGAATTCAGAATAATTTTGTACTACTTATAAAAAAATTATAAAGTTAAGGGGGCTGTAAATTTATAATTGGTCACCCGGACAAATGAAATAAGTTTGTGTTCCCCAAAAACCATCTGCAATAATGCATGATATTTTTTTAAATATTTTTCCAGTAAAGAGCACCCAATTTTAAGTTAAATTGGTAAGTTTTAGAATTTTGGCCAAAAATTTCATTTTATCCCATAGTGCGTTGGTTTAAAGGTAAAAGTCACTAAGTACATTTGGTTAAAAAAATTGTTCGAACATTTGTAAGTTATTTATAGTAAAGAAATAATTTATTAGTTACATTTATGACATCCATAAATTTTCAATGAAATATTATAAATAAAAAAATGGTTAATCTTTTTTATCACAAATTTTATAAACTTGTTATTCCCTGAACCATAAAATGTCACTTAGTGAATTTTACCTTTAAACCGACGATATTGTAAATTGATATTTTCCTTTATTTCTACAAAGTTTTTCAATAGAAAGATGTGGTCATATTAACATCCATGTGTGAAGAAAGTGATACCTGAAATGTCAAGATAAACATTTGTAAAAAATAGAATTATATACAACCACTATAATAAAACACAACAATTCACCATGATATACATATACCAATAAATCCACCAAGACACAGACATCATATGCACTATATGCAGGTGTATCTTAACTCTATACAGCTCTTAAGAAATATTTATTTAGATATACATATGGTTTAAATAACATACAACATTTAAAACAAAAGAAAAATAAAGAATATTATGGTTTTTAAAAATCTCTACTTTACAACAACTTTTATAACATTAAATTTCCTTAAAAATGTGTATTATCCATCACCAGGTAAAAAAACATCACCAACAATAATTATTACATTGTACCCCTTAGTAAAAGCAAATACACATAAAAACCACACAAAATACATATGTAAACAAAGACTACATTCTAAAGCAAATTATAGATAATTATGATCTTCTTCTGCATTTTTTGATACATAAAGCACCTTATGTCCTTTAAGCAGTTTTGAAATATCCAAAGTTTCATTTAAATTGGGATTTTTATAAGTGGTGACTAATGAATTACTAGCATTCTTTTTTTTGGTTGAAAAAATCGTTTTGTTGACTGATATTCTTACATACTGATACATTTGAAACATCTTCAAAACGTTTTCTTCATTTAATGCAGATGACATTTTAATTAAATTTTTTGTGGCATTTATATTTGATAGAAGAAGCTGAAAAATTGCTGTCACTTAATTCAGATACATCATGAGTATTCACAAGCATTGTTAAATCTGCTATTTCTTTTTTATCCTATCTTTTTTGTTACAGTTTGAATTATCATTGGTTTTATTAAAGAAACTTATCATTCATTAATAACCTTATGTTCATCAGTATTTATTTTTTCTGAGAAGGTGGAATGCAGTTTTTAAAACCACAAAATGAATATGCTTGCATATTACACTATTTATGAAAAATCTGGACAACTACAACTGTACTGATGAACACAGATGTTGCAAAACTCGCAATCCAACATACAACATTTTTCCAAAAGATCACATTTATTAACAAAGTATTGGTTATCATCACTAAAAATTGTCCAAGTTGCATTACCATCCCAATTTAAATCAAAAGATAACGATAGAGCTAACCTATGCCTTTTAAAATTTTCTGCCCTCTTGCCATTCTGTTTACCTTTAGTATGCTTGATCATCCTGTCCACAATTTTATCTCGAATATATTTTAAAGTAGCATGCAAGCCCCGATCTAAACGTTTGACATGTTTTCCATTTAAATAAAAGTATTTAATTACCTTATGCATGCTCTCTAACTTCATATTTGTATTTATGCCACAATCCTTTCAAAGCAATATGCCCATTTTATATAATTATGTGCATAATAAGTAGAAAAATACTGACCAAATTTCTTGTATGAGGATCATCAAGCATACTTTGTACAGCACTGCTTAACTGCTCTAGGAATGTGGATTCATCTGTACATTTTTGCAAATATTTTAAAGTTTTATAAACCATACCTTTTTTATCATTTTTAGTAATTTTAGATAAATTTGTACGCCAAGCACGATCCACATGCCATGAACAGTAAAGCTTGTGCTCGGAAAGTCATTACCTGAACCCAAGCATTATAAAATGTTTCACAAGGTCCCATAAAAATTTTACTGGAAATAACTCCCACTTTTTGTCTTATTGCCTCAAAAAATAATACATTTATAAATGTATCCTTTTTTGTTACTAAACATTATGGCAACAGGAAATCCCTCATTAAATTCATCCACAATCATGACAGTTGTCATTTCAAAATCGTAATTGTTCATTCCATGTGTACTATCAATAGCAATTATATTTTTCCAAATGGGATAGTAGTAAACTGCATTTCATTCATCACAATAAGACAAAAATCTGATTCCTTAAAATTTTTGAAATTGACCCTGTGGTTTGTACAATAAAACGGGATTGTTTTCAGCTAATTTATTCTCCTCCACCCATAACTCTATACTAATAGCATCATTTTATGCTTTACCCCATCTCTCTGACTTATGTTGTAGCTTTTTTTTAATTTTTTTCCAAATCTTGCCTTGTAACAAGATCCATCCTTTTATATCGCCCTATACTGTCACGAATATCATCTAATATTCTAAAAATAAATAAAAATTTTTAAATACATATTTTTGATTACATTTTAGTACTTTTAGTAAGCTTCTTTCTACCTACAAGAATATTGAAAAGTATTTAATAAAAATTTTATTTAATACTAAGGCTAAACACAGAAACCTTTTGTGTAAATAAATTACTTTTAATTTCTTTTTAACTAATTTGTAATGGCATTAATAATGTGCAAAAATCAACTCACTTCACAGTTGATACACCATCAATTAATTTTGTTGCAAGTTGTTGTTTAGTCATATTATTTATTCTCAAATATTGAATATCATTTGAATGTCCATAATGAGTAACTATTCTTTTTACATGAAATTTATCTTCCTGTCAAAGTAATTTTGCTAATGCAGGCATGGCTCTAACTTAATAGAACCCTGAGATTTTTATTCCTTCCTCTTAACAATGTTCTGGAAGAATAGTTGACCTGAATTCCTTAAAAAATAATAAAGCCTTTATCATTGATGCTCTTTGTCTTGTGTAAACTAACATTAACTTGCACAAACAATTTATTAGAAGGGAAATTTTCTCTTGGCAATATATGTATATAGTGGAGAAATTTCCTCCTTGTATTTGTCTTAAAAACATAATAAAAATATAATATTCATATTTAAGACATACCACTTCTGCAACACCTAAAATATTGAACCTCATCACCTGAACCCAAAATGTTCTTTCCTCCATGTATAACATAATTACATTTCTCTTAACTTCTACATTATTTTCCAGGATTTAAACTCTAGAAAATAAAATTCATTTTCCTTTTCTTGGTATACGTTAATTTAAAAGTAAAACTTAAGACCTATTTATTTTTTATTCATCTCAAAACTCTTACTCAAATTATTTTACCTTCATACTTTGGGAAATTTCCCTTTTCTTACTTTAAATAAGGTCATCACCATTTTTAAAAAAACAGTCACTACATTCTAGGCATAAAAATTAAATTTATTTCCAGAATAACCATTGTCTGGTTTATTAATTTTATGTTTAACCCGATAATGTTTGTTCAGATTAAACTGAGTACTGAACGATTTATTACAATGAACACAGAAAGCTGCCATTTAATTAAACGCTCTAAGCTAAGTCACAAACACAAAACAAGAAAGAGTTAATTCACAAAAACTGAAAAAACTAAATAATTTGCAGTTGGTTGTTTTAAACAAAGAACAAATTTGTTTTAAAATTTTATTAACCGAAAACTGCATAACCTTTTTAAAAAATTTAAAAGCCAAAAAAGATCCTTTAGGTTTGGAAAGGATTCACTTTAATGCCTCTAGCAACCTAAAAAGTTTCCGCCCTTAAAACCCTTAAAATTTTTAAAATTGAAAAATGAACTTTTCCTTTGCTAGAATAATATAAAATTATTTTTTATATTTTACTATTATTAATATTCATTTGGGTAAAAACCAAAAATTTGTTTTTCTTAAATGGTTTTAAACCGGGACAAAAGGGGGAATGTTTGGTTTTTTTCCGAAAATAAGAAAGGAGTTTTTTTAAAAAAGAACCAAACCCAGAAGAACCCTTTTAATTTAAAATTTAAAAGGTTTTTGAATTTGTTTCCTAAAATATCACCTTTAAATTTTTGGGGTTTTGGCAAAGGCGGAATTTTTAAAGAATTTTTCAAACGTTTAAATTCCCCAACCGCATTTTGGGTTAAATTTAATTAACCATGACTGACTAGAACTAAAAGCTTTGAATTTGTCTAAATGTCGACATGGTTAGTTCTCCGGTGGCAAAGAGGCTGGATACCGTAATGATTTTTCAGACGTGAAAATGCGGAGACGTCATTTTCGCTCTCGAGTTTCTAATGTCCCAAGTAGTGCTAATAAAAGGAACCTTCCTCCCGCGATCCGGCAATAAGATCACGTGAATCCAGCGGATTTTAACTGCCTTCGTACGTGACTCAACCAAGGGCACTATTCTTGACTTTCAAGGAGTAGAAATACCGATAGAACGAGTTTTTGTCTTCGTTCTCTAAATGCGTTTGACAACGGCACAGAAAAAGACAGGAGATCGTTTCCGCGTCTCTTCTACTTCCTGAAAATCAAGAATGGAGTACCTGAAGAACAGAACGACACGACCCAAAGAACGCCATTCACCCAGGGTTGTAATTACAACTTACAGAGGTATATTATACGTATAGTGTATGTATATTACACATATAATAAACTAAACCTCCTTAAATTTCTGGGATTTGTTTGGAACAATATTGTGTACGTAATTATTATGAATCTTTTATAATTTCAAATTCGTATATAATATTATTCCGACAAAATCCCAGCAATTTTAAGAAGGTAACGTTTATTATACGTGTAATATACGTATATTATACCTATGCAAGTTGTAATTACAACCCTGCCACCATTTTTCTTTCGTGACTTTCGTGTTTTGTCGTTTGTCGTTTTATGCTCGCTGCCGACGTGACGTGCCGACGCTGCCTCGCCATTTAATTATATAGATAATCTGTGGCCTCGCCATTGTCATTGTATTAGTTTAAATTCCGAAGAATTTCTTTTGTGTAACCTTTGCTTTTGCAGTCTTAGTTTTGGCCATTCTTAAGGTAAAAATTTTGTAAAATTAGTTATACTTTTGATTTTTGGTAATTTTTAATTATCCATCTCCAATTTATAATAAAATTTGGTATTCGCATCAATTTAACCTAACCTCAAAATAACGCAAACCCATGAAATTTAAATAACTAATATGTTATGTTAAAAAGCTTCTATTTTAGACCCTTTTTACAATTACCAGTATTTCAGTAAAAAATTAAAGTCAATATTTTAATGAAAATGTGCATATTTATGATTATCAGTTGTAGTATATGAATTTAGGGTAATTTTTGTTACCGGGCCACGGCGATTTTATGAAATTTTCTCACATGGGGTTGAGGCGCTGATCACAAACTCTGAAGTCAATTTTGGACACTTAGTTTATTATAACGTCACTCGACTAACTCAAAACTGTCAACTTTTTTAATTGATTACAAATGGAAGATTTTATGGAAATATCATATTATTTTATAAAATAATTTAATTTTACCTTTATTAACAAATATTTTTAATAAAACATAAAACAACAAAATATTATTTTTACTTTTAAAATGTCACTAAATTAAACTGATTTGAGTCAGTTTTATGTTGGATGCAGACACCCGCAAACAATTAAAGCCTACTTTATAAATTTAAATTATTTTTATTTTTCGCGATTTAAATTTGAAAAGTAAGCCATTTAATTGTTTCACGGGTGTCTGGCGTACCAACATAAAACTGACTCAAATCACTAGACAATTTTGTTGACATTTTTAAAAATAAAAATAATATTTTTGTTGTGCTATTTTTTATTAAAAATATTGGTGTTAAATTAGGGTAAAATCAAATTAATCTTATAAAATAATAGGTATATTTCCATAAAATCTTCAATTTTGGCTGTAATCAGTTTTAAGAAAGAGAAATTTTAGCAAAGTTTGTACAATTTTGAGGTTAGGTCCGAGTGGGGCGTTATAACATAAAAACTAAAAGTGTCTGACAAAATTTGATTTCAGATTCGTGATCAGCGCCCCAAAAAACCCCAGATACAAAATTTCAATAAAATCGACTGTGGGCCCAGTAAGTAAAAAATTACCCAATTTTTTTTTTTAATTTGCGGATATCAATGTGTAGATTGACCTCTAAAAATATCATAGATAGAAAAATGCCCGCTAGGGCCTGAAAATGGCCCTCAAAAGCCTGTAAATTTTTTTTTCAACTGTTTTGGCCGATATCTCCCGAAATATGATACTTACCCAATTCGTGTTTAGACGAAAATAAAGAGTAGTTCATTAGATGCAAAAATGGTTTCCATCACTTTCGTCAGAAATTTGATGGTTCTTAAGCGTATTTCTTGCACCTGCCCCGCATCTCGAAAGGTGCTAAGTTACTTACACTTCCAAGCAGACGGACAAGTTTTTAAATTACTCACCTGAAAATGCATATTTTTTTATGATTCAAAGCTCATATTAAAGAAGGAACCTGTAGCTATAATATCTTGTCACTGTTATCTTTTTTTTTTGTTTCTTTATAATATTAAAAACCTGAAATTAGTTTTGGCTCGATATTTTAATTCTCCTATCAATCTGTTCATATTTTTTTATAAAGAGTATTTTTACCAAATCCTTTTGGATAATGGGGCTTTGGAAGGTGTTGAATACATACCGAAAGATTCAATAAATATTTTTGGGGTTTTTTTTATAAACAACGTGTTTTTCCTAGGGCGGTTTTTTGGATTCCCGGAGTTTTCAAAAATGCTCGGGTCTATGGAGAATTAATAGATATTCAAGGACCATATCGGCTTTCAATGCACATCATTTGAATGCTTAGATTACCCCCTTCTCGATGGCAATCTTTCATTTTCTTCCAAGTTTTTTAATCAAGGAAATTCTCACCCCAATGAAAACAGAACTAAACTGCTCGATTATTTGTGGTTCATGTCATTCAGGCCCATGTTCTAATTACAAGGATATGAAAAATGAAGATATAATCGTACCTGAACAAGCAAAGAAAGGAGAAGAAATGGATGTAGGTAAAGATAGAGATACAGGAGTAGAGCTAGAGACAAAACGGCAAAAGGAAGAAACAGAAGAAGAAATAGACCAAGAGAAAAAAAGAGTGAACAGAATAGTCCAGGAGGAGATTGATGATGCCAACCAGGAATATGCATCGAAGACAAGCGTGATGGAATGGTGATTGAACTCAAAGGCTTATACAGAGAAAAATAATTACTTTTCCAACACCAAAAGCTGTTGGGAAATAGATCATTCTTAGAGGTACAGGGTCTTTGATTATATTTACGTGGCTTTTAGGCCCTTTATTTTTGCAGACAGAAAAAAATGTTTTATATAAAAATTGTAGAATTTTTTTAATATTATCTTTTAAAATTCTCAGTAAAAAAATATTGCAATAAAAAAATGGAAAAATATAGGCAACTTCAACTTTTTCAAATGAAACACCTTGTATATTATGCGCTACAACGAAAGATCTCTTTTTTCTGATTTCAAATATATATACATTGATGATATTTGAATGAACTATTTTTGGGATATTTTAGGTTAAATTATTAATAAATTAAAAATAAGTTTCATATTAGTATCAAGAAAGCCATGGAAACAATATAATTGTTATGTTGCTGAATTTGGTGAGGGTTTTCTCTGGACCCATAATCTTTATTTTTGTTATTAAACATTCCTGCTAAAGTAAAGACTTGTCGGTATATAGAATATTACTTAAAAACTTTGGATCCTGCTGCAAATGCATACTTAGGTCGGTCCTGCATGTTTTGTTCAGGAAGGTTCTGAACGGACATAAATTTATAAGGATAAAATTTGTAGAATTTTAAGGTTAAATAAATTTTACAATCTGTTTTATTAAGTTTAGATGCCGCATCCGAGGTTAATATTTTAGGATTTTCTAAAAATATTAAAAGTAGTTAGTGCAAGTGCAATAAAAAAAGTATAATAATTATTCTAAAAAAACGAGGATATCCAGAACCTTGTTTTCATGTCGTGCTGCAGTCCTTTTCTTCATTTTAAAGCTTTTTCGTTCAATAAATTTTCTTACTATGTATTTAATAGTATCTATAGATGGTACCCGTTGTTAAGGATATAATAAGTAATATTCCCTTTGCACTGACGTCACATTATTATTGTTACCATAGAAAAGACGCATAATAGAGATTTTTTGTTCTTCTGAATAGCCCATCGACAAAAAACCAATACAAACTACTTTTAATAGTTAAAATGATAAATTTCAACTTTTTACAATATCGATACGTCAAATTTATTGAAGCAATTTTATTGTTTTCATAGTTTTCTTGATACTAATATGATTTTAAAATAATAAAATAAAATGCTTTTATTGTCATTAATATTCCAAAAGGACATAGACAACGTATTTTTTTTTTTTTTTAAATAAATTTTTTCAATTTATTTATATTTTAGGCTTAAATATCTCAAAAATGGTTCATCCAAATATCATCAATGTATATATATTTGAAATAAAAATAAAGATCTTTTATTGTAGCGCATAATATACAGGGTGTTCCATTTAAAAAGTTGAAGTTGCCTATATTTTTCCATTTTTTTATTGCGATATTTTTTTACTGATAATTTCAAAAGATAATATGGAAAAAAACCTACAAGTTTTATATAAAACATTTTTTTCGGTCTTTAAAAATAAAGGCTCTAGAAGCCACGTAAATATAATCAAAGACCCTGTACGTTCATCGCCGTAATAATTTCGTGAATAGGAAAAAAAGTGATGGCGCCATTTACAATTGGTCTTTGCTGTTTAAAACATGTGGATCAGTGTATCTCCAGACTCTTTGTCACATAATTTGATAAGAAGGTATTATATTTTTAGATTCCAAACACTGGTGATTTTGGCAACCCCTTTTTTGGAAGAAATATTAGGGTAGCAAAAAAAAATCATATGGACCATTTTTGTAGGTACTGAACATTTCTGTCCAAACCTCAAATCTCTAAGTGTCATATTTCGGCAGATATCTGCCAAAAACGGATTTTCAGGCTCTTGAGGGCCATTTTCAGGCCCTTGCGGACATTTTTCCATAATATGATAAATTTTCAGAGGTTAATGTACACATTGTTACTTGTAAATTTAAAAAAATTAGTGACGGTCCAACTTGATCTTTAGTTGTGGGGTTTTTCCGGCCTTTATTTACTGACCTATAAATAATAAGAGATGCGTAAATTAAGTTAATACACAGTAAAAAAACTAAGGAATATTAGGTTTTTGTTATCAATATTCTTATTCTAATTTTCAACTATTTTCCTATGCGTAGCAATGATCGAGCATGTATTGGTATCACTCAACTTTGCATTTTAAATATAATGCATTTTTGGCACTAAAATCTGAGTTTATCTCTGGTTTAAATATGTTCGGTTCACAGAAGAGCATTTTTTATGGTACTACGAACTATATGGAGGACAGAGGCCTCATGATACATTTTAAATTTTTTTTAAAACAGATAAGCGAAAAATATCTATTGTAAAATAAAATGTATTACTTTATAAACTATGTTTTTTATTAATGTACTTTTTGTTATGTGATGAATCACAAAACTCAGTCGTAGCGATATTAAGCTGATAAGAATAGATATTATTCATTGATCGAGAAAAGAACTTTTTATTTTTCTTTATAACAAAACTTGTCTAAATTATTGTATAAGTGTTATGAATCTTTTTTTATTGATAATCTTATCCCTTCTTCTACCATTTTTACCCCACCCAGCACCCCTATTCACTTCAAAAGTCCTGTAAAATTTATATTTTCTATTTGAGGTTTAATTTTTTTATTTTCAATAGTTTCGAAGAAAAATGCATTTTTCCACACTTTTTCCATAGAAAAACTACCATACAATGTCTTATTTCTATGTATTTTCCTAGAAAAAGTTTTACTTATGATTGCGCTATTATTATATAGACCCTTATCTGGAAAAGTTGAAAGTTTACAAATAGTTAAAATGTTTTTTAAATAATGTTAAGTGTAGGTAGGCAAACGAACTTGTTATTGCTGGGTTTTGCTACAATTAGTTATTTTTTAGTTTTATATTTTTGAAATTAAAAGTTAATTCAAAAGTAGAAAAAATTGTGATCAACTCAGAATCAAACAACATCAAATTTTTAATGCTTCCACATTTTTTAAAATGAAAATTTTAAAAAATGTTATATCATCTTTCATCAACAATGGAGAAATTGTTTTGCTCTATTTGTGGTAAATTTTAGGGGTTTAAGGTTTTTTTCTTACAATTAATACCTGTAAAAAAAAACCATAAAATGTAATGTGAATTTTAGGATTAAGGTGGCCTTGGTAGTGCTTTTCACTAAAAATATTAATAAAATAATCTTGAAGATTAGTTTATATACAGTATGTCCGGGGATAAAGTAGACAAGTGGGCAAACGGATCAAAAATTTTGGTTTTCCGAGGAAGTCATTCTTTATAAAAAGTTTTGCTTACCGAGAGAATATGGTTGTCTATGAAAGAAATTAAAAATTGTATACAAGTTAAAACTTCCGTTTTTTTACAAGAAAAAAGCACCCTTATTTTAAAGTATTTAACAAAATGCTACTTAAGAAAATTGTTTAAAATTAGCATATCTTTCAGGATATTGGTTTTCATTAGGTTTAGATAGTAATCATTTTTTCAGTTTAAATTTGCATTTCACTGAAAAGTTTCATAGGTATTCCTTTAATTTTGTATATCTTTAAATTCGGTAGGTATATCACCTTCGAATAGGTACTTCACAAATACATTTTGACAGTGTCAACCAAATCAGACCTCAGTATCAACTTTTGAATATTTTATTAATTTTTATAAACGTTAGCAACGGAGTAAAGAATACATTTAATCCAATGTTCCAAAATTTTATGGAAGGTTTCCTAATGTACTCATGACCAAATGGGCGGTCTGCAAGCTAGTAAAAAAATTCAAGTAACTGGATCCGTACTGAACATAAAAAAGTGAAAAAATCCTATAATGAAGATGATGCAGGGACTCTACTGGTATCGCATTCTGTTAGAAAAAATCCCATACTATTCTTGAGGAAACGAGCTACAAAACTAAAGGTGGTCCAAAAAAGTACCATTTAAAAAATTTTAAAGCAAAATAAGATACGCTCCTACAAACCACATTTTAACCAAACATTACAAGATGGCGATGATGGAAAATAGTTGGATTTCTGTTTGTGGGTAGGGGGTAAGATTGTAGGTGGTAATAGGGAGTTCCATAAACTAATAATGTTCTCAGATGAGTTCACGTTTTCGACGAATGGAACTGTAGTATTGCAACATGTTCGCTATTGGAATGATGTTATTCCTTTCTTCAGAATAGCAACCTGACATCAGTATTTTAAAAAAGTGAATTTAACTTTCTGTGTTTTATTTATGAACCATTGTCTCATTTTAGATTTATTTTAATTTTTATGATTGATTTTTACCTTTTATTTCCAGTAGTTTCTGTGATATTCGATTTTAAAAATCGCCCATTTTACTACTGAGTGACTGACTGATTGACTCACTCATTGACTCATTAAAATTATGGGGCACTTCCCAAGGGAGAAGAAAGTTGAAACTTGCTATATTAGTAGGTTTTAGGACATAAATAAAGGAAACATTTTATAAACTGCACATTTTGACTCGGAGCGCCATAAAACGGGCGGTAATATCGTATATTTAGAGGCTATTTTAGAAGCACTTGAGTTTCTAAGGTCATAGTTGTCTTAGAATATAAAATGTAGGCAGAATTTTATTACTTTCATTAAATTCGGGAATAAAAAAGAAAGTTCCTATCCAAAAATCTCTCCCTTAAAATACTGAGATCTAAAATTACACCAAGTGTTTTTTGATTTGCAAGTTTTTTACTCATCTGTCTGCATTAATGAAAAAAACTTTATTGATTAAAAAAAAAACATTTATTAAATAAAATCAGTAAAAAACTTGCCAAGTCAAAAAAGAACTTGGTCTAATTTTAGATCCCAGTGCTTTAAGAGGTTTGGATAGAAACTGTACTTTTTGTTTAGGGCACCACCACAGTCTTTTCTGAAAATATCCTTATTTATTTATTTATTTATTTTTTTTGGTTTTCCGCGCAAACCTCGTAAATACTGTTTGACTAGTATAGTATAAACGAGATTTACGGATACCACCGACGATATATTACTTGGTATCAAATCTACCCAATAAATTAAAACTACCTACTTACTAATAAATATTTCTAGGTCGAATTACAAAACAATGGCAAGATATTGGCTTTCAAGGAGACAATCCCAAAACAGACTTTCTTGGAATGGAAATGTTAGGTCTGGGAAATTAACTGTTTTTCACGACAGAATACAGAGGACCGGCTCAACACCCCTTGTCACACTCTCATCTAACTTCCATGGCATGATCACTGCTACATGACGAAAGTGCGAAGACCTACTTTTACAATACATCAAGAAGTCTACCTACAATAGGGTTGTTTCACTCTTCCTATGGTTACTTGGTCTATGAATTTAAAAACTGCATGGGTAAAGTGTAAACCTAAGGATATAATTAAATTTTCAAATGTAAGGGATATATTTAAAAAGAACATTAGAGTTATTTTGCAAAATCCTAGGACAAAGTTTAGAATTGCATGGCAGGCAAATGATTGTATTCATTCTATATCAGGGTTTATACTCAGATTAGAAGAAAAGAGAAAATAAAGTTAAAACTTTTTCCCGACGGTTGTAAAAAATGGGTAATTTTACTCTCTATTTTACCTTATTATTAAAATAAAAAATAGTTTTTTTTGTTACAGTTATTTTCCAAAATCCTAAGAAGAGTCTTGTCTGTGGTAATAGTAGATACTGTTTAGGCAAATTATTCTACCTATTCTATATCAGGGTTTTGCTCAAAACGTTGATAATCTCAAGAAGAGAAAAGAACTTTAAACATTTCGTTAAAGCTTTTGTAAAAATCTGATAACTTTACCTTATTACTGAAAATGATTACTTTTTAAAGA
This sequence comes from Listronotus oregonensis, assembly GCA_019359885.1. Lineage (NCBI taxonomy): Eukaryota > Metazoa > Arthropoda > Insecta > Coleoptera > Curculionidae > Listronotus > Listronotus oregonensis. Next base: position 20,482 of record JAHBCN010005684.1, on the reverse strand, counting down.
AAATTAAAGTAGAAAATAATTTATTGAAAACATGGAATTATTTTAGCATTATAAGCAACAAAGGAAAGTTTTAACGATTGCATTTTTTTTTAATAATAAATTTATAAATACCTAAGAAAACACTTCTTTTAAGGTTATGTGCAATTTTTTTTGTGCCATTTACTTGACTCCATTTTGATGTCAAACTTCTACCCTACGAAATTGCAAAATGTTTTGATTCAAGTATTAAAAATGAGATTAGGTGGTCAGGAAAAGCCTGAAAAATTAAGACAATGCTAATGAAGTGTTAAGTCCTGTATATATTACAAATACTGCCATGGTAATAAATAATACTGCAATGCAATGTAAATAAAGGGGTCAGAAGCAAAAGGGTTTAAGTACAATATATAAAAAATAGAGTAAATAGGGTTTAAAGTGCTTTCCTTTTTGTAGAATATAAACGAAAAATTTGTAAAATCTTTGTTCGAAAAATGCATGTTTGTAGGTTAATGTATTACGATATTTTAGTAAAATATTAAAGTACTTTCATATTTCCCTAAAAAAATGCACTTGAACCATTTTGCATTAAGAAAACTAAAATAAATAGCAGTTAAATCATTTTTATTGCTAGAAAAAAGTCCCTACAAACTAGAAACTTACAAACAGGATGATTTTGTTTTCATTCATCATGTCGGAATCTAACATTAATCTGTCTGTTCCAGTAAGAGCCATGTCATTTTTTCGTTCTTCAGTTTGTGTAGTTGGATAGGGGCCCGATTGTTTTTTGGTATTTTTTCTTTCATGTTTTAAATCACTATAAAACTTATGGTGGATGGGAAGTACAGGGTCCGGCAGTCAAACGGAAAGAATTCGTAAATCATTTTATTGTCAAAGAATTCTTTTTTATCATTTTTTTGTTACATAAATGGGAAGTTAACAAGTAGCCATTTGATTTACAATATGAAAATTTTTTATTTTCTAAAAACTACACCCGCTAAATGTCTTCCGTTGTCATTTATGTATTATTGGAGTCTATCTTGAAAGTTTTACATAACTTTTTGCAGCATATCGACAGGTATTGCTGCAACCTCGTTACGAATCCGTTGTTTAAGGACTGGGATTGTCCTGGGTGAATCTGATGCAAACACTTTTGTCTTTAGGTATCCCCACAAAAAAAAGGCGCAGGCAGTTAAGTCGGGGGACCGAGGTGGCCAACTGATATCCCCATTTCGAGAAACGATACACCCTGGGAATAAGGCATTTAAAGCATTCATTGAAATTCTTGCAGTGTGGCTTGTTGCTCCGTCTTGTTGAAAAAGTGTGCTTCCATTCACTGGAAAACGGTCAAGTTTTGCTGTGAGGAAGTTCTGAATCATTCCAACGTATTGCTCAGTTGCTAACCACAACTAACCACCTCTTTTTTTTAGCGTCGATCCAGTTTCCTCAAGATTGTTTATCCAAGTTTTAATTGCTTTATCTGACGGAACTGGCTGATTGCGCGGTATATTAAAATGCCTTCAAAAGTCACGACGCGTTTGCACTAAACTCTCGTTATTTTCATAGTAGGCTTTAACTGCGTAGCCTCGCTGCTGACCTGTCCAACGATCCATTATAACTAAATGGCAAGCCATGCAGGTTCTGACACGCCAGTAACTTTCGTGCCACCACTTCACCACGTTCTGCAAGCCCCACCACAAATCTTTCCGTTTGACTGCGGGACCTTGTATGTATATGGTTAAAGTTGTTTTAAATTTTTCCACTTGGCATATGCTGTGTTTATACTGGTGGGATATAATGTTTCGTTTAAATCAGTGATTTTAAGAGATCACCTTGTGTTAGCTTAGAACATTTTTTCTCCTCATAAAGGGAAAAAGGGAACTTCTTGTAGATTTAAATAAAAATGATAAAAATTCATCCCTTTTATAACAAAACCACATAATATCTCGCCATTTAGTCAAGGTTTTGTCTGCACTCATCATTGGATCCAATATAATAGTGTCAAGATAATCAAAATTTACAATTTCACAAGTTTTCATGTCGACTACGTAGAAATTTTTTGATGTGTTTCAATCACATCTGTCCGTTGCTCCGGAATAAACACACTGATGGTTTTTTCTTTTGCTTCTCAATTTGGTCAAAGGATGGGTCGCATTCCATATAAGGCTCAAAAAATTTATGATTTATGGTTTTTAAAAAATACACTGAACTAAAAACATAAAAAGCTTTGCAATGTTTATATTTTTGTTTTGTCCAGCACACAAATTCCTGTAACAAATGAGATGTTAGTTTCTGGCAGTAAATTATTTATGTGATACTGCCTGGGCTATTTTACGTTTGGGTTCAATTTTTAAAACACATGAAGCAATGTAGTTGTTTTGTAAATCATAAGACTTAAGTTCGTAGGAGTTTTTAAACAAAATTTATCTATCGGCTTCGCTTATTTCATGGCATTTATATCTACAGTGTGTTCATAGGGTTTTAATTCCCTTTTTGTAACTTTTTTCTCTTAGCAGTTTCATATTCCAAACCATGGAGTCTGGCAATTGTCCTAATTTGCCTGTCATGCATTTCAGAATTATCCCTTTTCTTTCTCGCTATTCTAGGAGTAACTAAAATAAAATTTATTTCGATGTTTTATTTTTTGTGAAACAAAACAAAAAATTGGGATCACAGGAACATAAAAAAAAGAAAGTATTCCCAAACCTAACCATTCGCTACGGATTATTTAAATATTAAACCTTACAGTGAATAGCGTCTGAACTACTACTGATTTTGATGTTTTACTATGATTCTGGCTCTGGTTAACGTTAAGATGGGGTACACTTGGGGGATCATAATCAGGGTTCTTATTAGTCTGGTATGGGTCTGAATTGCTAACGTTATTATTACTACAACCAGCTAAAAGTTATAGCAAAAAACTTTATTTTTAGCATCAAATCAAATGAAGCATCTCTCTAACATGCTTTTTCTACTGGTTGATAGATGGTGCTAATATTATATCGAAAATCAATTGGTTTTCTTTTTTCACCAAGAAAATGATGCTTTTAAACAGTTAAATTTGTACTTAACTCATTTTTGGAAAAAAAATTCACTTGGACCCTTTTGCCTCTGACACCCTCAAATATATTGCTGCTTGAATATATTAATTTTACTATCTAAATTTTTAAAAATGATTGCTTTTAGTTTACTCATAGAAGTTAAAGATAAATAAAATAGTATTTATATTAACAAAAATCGATAACTTGGCTTTTCCAAAACTCTATCGAGGGTCGAGATGTCAGTTGCACGATTTATAATGCTTATTAGTTTAAGTATTGGATGTAGATTTTAAGTTGTTACTTTAAATTTACTAAAAAAAAATCAGACTTGACTAAAAATTTCTCTTTATAAAATTAAATCTAAATGTTGTTTTTAGTATACTGTAGATCATTTTCTGACCAGTAAGATCAGTACTGTGTCTGTGCGTATGTTGTCGATAATTCTCTCGATAATTTTGATATGCAGACTGATATTATTGTATTTATTATTGATTGGAGGGAAAAATGCAATTAATAGTTTTGCGGCTTTCTTAATATCCTTATCAGGATGAGAGATTAACGTTTTAACAAAGAAAACGATTCTATTAACTTACTTTATGACTCTATAGTTTAAACGTATTTTGTAATAAAAACAGAATAGAGTTATCTTTATGATATTCAGTTAAATTTACCTAGGATACAGAAAAAGTTGAGACACATTGAATTAAAAAAACTTGTAAATCCAAAAATATCATTTTTAAGGATGATATAAGTATTTTTAAGATGACGTTTTTTTTTAAATAGTTTTTGTAAATTTTGTATTTCTCTACCTAAAATAATTTTGCTTATACAGGGTGTACCGAGATTATGGGGCAAAGTAAAAGTTAATTTTTCCATATTTTATGCAAATTCTAAGCATATATTATTCTAGGACACCCTATACCTAAATCCAACTAGTTTTGTCCATGAACCCTAACTTAAGAAAAAAGTTTTTAACAAACAAGAAAGATTTCGTTTTTTTAATAAACATATGCAAATAAAAATAATTATATATTTAAATTTTAGGCAATAATTTTTCTTCTTATATTATTCTATTTTTCAAAACTAAAATGTCAAAACCGCACTTTGTGCATGTATAAGTTGCGAATTTGTTATTTCAATGATCTTTATATAATTCTAGTTAGGAAGCTTATTCTAAATGTGACATAATTAAACAAATAAGATACATTCTTCAAACTAGATCTGACAAAAACTAACTTATAGGTGATTGGTAACTAAAATAACCAAATTTCCTTTTCTTTAGTATTATATTATGTAACTATTCCTACCAGTGTATGTATTGTAATTTGTAATAAGTCAAGGAATTATTTACTTTATTTTTTTATATTTTGTTTCATTTTTTAAATAAATTGTTTGAAATTTTGCAAAATTAAGACATGAAGGTTTTAACTTTACTAATTGGTATTTTAATTAGGTATTTCATGCATTAAAATAACATTGCATCAATTGGCCAATTTATTTTTTATCACATAATTTTTAAAGTTTTTTGCACATTGTACTCAAATATCAAGCTCATGTTGCTTGTTATAAAATTAAAATAGCAATATAAGGGGTGTTTCTCAGTTCGCCTGTAACATTTTTGTTTTTTAAGTCTGGAAAAAAGACCAGTCCTAAAAATTCGATGATGCCAACTCTACTTAATATTTTTTGTACTACATAGGATCTCTTTACAAAGTGTTATAAATTATAACCAAGGGTTGAGAGACATAGATTGAGCATAATTTCCTAGAGCCTTTATTTGTACAAAGTCGTTTAAGACTTGTACTTTGTTCAATTCTGAAGCAAACACATTCCGGGGAATTTAACACGTTAATAAACCAGGATTTTTTTTATATAAAAAAGTTTACCGACTAAAACTAGTATAGTAAATATACTAATAAACCGAAATATTAAACGTAATAGTCACTAAAATGTATTAACTTTGTGTTTACTTTGTGTATTACAATAGGATCTAAATTAAGAACAACCTTTACCCATCTGCCAACCGTATAAAAAATATTTTTTATCAGATATGGTATATAAATAATTGTGATGTGTGTATTGTGATGGGTAGCCAAAAAAATTATTGTCAAGGTTATGTTTAATTAAAAAATTTCAAACAATAAAGCCTTTAAAAATCTTTAAAATTTGAAATTAAAGGATGTATTAAAATTTTTATTTATGAAATTAAAGAACAAAATTATCAGTAAAAAAAAATAAGTTGACATTATATCGTATCATTTTTTTAATTATTCATAGCCTTGACCATAATTTTTCTGGCAACCCATTCACAATACATTTGTTTATATACTATATTTGATAAAAAATAGTTTTTATTTGGTTGGCCGGTTGGTGAAGGTTTCTTCTAATTTGGATCCCGTACTATTTATTTCTAACTTATTTATTACTTTTAGTAGAATCCCGCCGCTTGGAACTACAGCTATTTTAATTTATTCCCACATAACTCATGGTTATACTAAGGTACAGGGTGTCCGGGAAAATGTGGTATATCTGCCGTATATGAAGAAACACTTGATAAGAATACTACAAGTTCATAAATAAGATGGAATACCAAGTAAGACTCTTCAAATTACTATCAAAGGAAATGTTTTAAATTACTCTCAGCTGCAGGGACGGACTAGTGACACTAATGACCCGCTATTTTAACCGACTTAAAAAAAAAGAATGTTATCAATTCGACACGTATGCATAAAATTCTATCGGAATTTCAAAATTTTTACCCATAATAATTGGGGTTGTGGATTTGACCAGTCAGTCATCATTTTGTCAATTTACCAGTCAATTAATTGGTCTATTGACTGAAATAAATGCAAAAATAAAATGAAACAAACAAAGGCAAAATGAATATACATATTCATATTTTACGGAGTACTACATTTAAAGATAAATAAAAATAAAAAACACATTTTATGTGAACTTAAAATAAAACAAAAGAACATTAAGCATGGCTTTAGCTGATTAATGACCATTAGGGATTAACTCGAGTAACATACACAGACAATAGTGAATCTGAATTATCATCCGATCCATCTAAGTGGCTGTTTATTGTCTTGAATACTTTGCATACATGAGACAGTACTACCCCATCTAGTTGCGACTGGTAATTTAAGAGATTTAACTTTACTGCCCTGCTTTTTACACAAGACGATATTGGGAATATGTTTTAATTTAAAAAATTTGACATTTTCCATTCAAACACTAAGGTGATCAGAAAGTGTCTTAGGTGACTCAATATCTTTCAATAATAAATTTAAAATGTGAAAAACACAACCGTATGTTTGAAGATTGGGATTATTTCTTTTCATTCGGCCCAAGCAGCTTGCATATTTGCTGCATTGTCGGTTATGAGAGAGGTTTTTTTTTCACCAATTTCTTTGAATACCAATGTAATTTCATTGGAAATGTACTGACCTGTATGTCGCAATGCCGCGGGCTGTGAAAAATGATAGGAAAAATCCCCATTATTATTTGTATGGACCATATAGTTTATTAAATATTCTTTTCTAATATTACTCCAGCCATCACTCATTAGAGTTATATCATCCTTTTTCTCAAGAATTTTTTTGATGTTACTCTTTATTTTTTTATAGCACTTATCCAGATATGAGGTAGCCATAGTTTTTCTATCAGGAATTTTAAAAGCTGGCTGCAGTTTCCCAAAAAATTGATTCCATTTATCTGACTCAAACATTGACAAGGCGCAATTTGATGAGTAAACAGCTTCACAAAACAGGGTTTGCAACTCGGATTGTTCAGATTAATTTGTCAAAAAAAAAATGTTAAAGTTTACTTTTGCAAACGTTTGGAATTTGTCTCAGAAGAACTAGCTACATTATTTGGATGATCCTCAGTTTTTGACTATGAGCGACGCCTTTTGCTTTTCACCGTTACCATTTTTTCTTTTTCTTTGTTGGAGAATATTGCCTCATCTTCATCTTGGGAGGACATTTTTGTCTTGTTAGACTGAAAAAAAATCAATAAAAAATGTTAAAAAAACTCGTTTACCTGGAAGCTTCCTTTTCAAAATGTAAATTTATCTATTAAATTGAATAAATGAAGACAAGTAATGGCTTCTTTTTTATCTAACAGTTTAATATTTCAAAATCGGAAAAACCTTTCAGAATTTGCCACAACCTGTATATGCGTTCCATTCCTAATATTTTGCTGAAACCTAAAGTGACCACTAAAGGAACATTTTCAAAAAAAAAACATTTTTTCATTAATTACGAAATACCTGGAAAAACGTGGGTGGTAACTTAAAATGAACACCCTGTGTAACTAGGGCGTCGATAATATTTTTTCCTGGAAGGGGTAATTTTATTATCGGAAAAAACAACTCTGAACACAAACCCTACAAAATATGTTACATAAACTGTTATTTGCTGGAAAATAATCGTGTTATTGAGTCAAAATCATGGTCAAAGTATTTTTTAATGCTAATATGTACATTTATAATGTTTGCACATTCGACTTCGGGAGAATATATTTGCCGACGACGTGGTAGGTAGGGTTTTGGGGAGGGGGGGAGGGAATAAATTAATAAAATAATCGCTAGTGTTCAAATACAAAGCATTAAGTGATACAAGGGGGAATCAAATATGAACCGGAATTTCGTTTTCAAAAATTTTATTGGTATGTAAATAAAAGTTTGAATACATCTTATTTTTCTACATAATCTCCTCTCTTATTTACACATTTTTCCCACCTGGTCGGAAGTTTTTTAATTCCTGTATCAAAGAATGAAGCTGGTCGTGTCAGTAGCCAATTGCGCTCGAACGTTTCTATACCTTCGTCGTCCTCAAAATGGTGACCTCCCAGTTCTTCTTTAAGTGGTCCAAACATGGTAGTCACATGGCGACAAATCGGGACTGTAAGACGGGTGTTCAAGTGTTTTCCAATGCATTATGCGCAATTTTTCCTGAGTCAATGCAGCTGTGTGTGACCGAGCGTTGTCATGAAGCAGAATCGCACTTCGGATAGGCATACCTCGCCTTTTTTGCCGATAGGCAAGTTTCACTGCATGCAGCAGTTGGCAGTAGTTCTCAGCATTAATTATACGGCGTTCGTGCAGAAAATCAAGCAGCAGTACACCTCTGGAATCCCAGAAAACCGTTGCAAGAACTTTCCCTGCAGAAAGACGGGTCCTGGCTTTCCGTGGTGCTGCCTCTCCACGTTTTCGCCACTCCATGCTTTCCCGTTTCGACTCCGGGGTGTAATGGTGTACCCATGTCTCATCACAGGTTACAATACGTCCCAACCAGGCATCTCCCTCTGCTCGATATTGTGCCAACAGCCTTTCACACACGGCATCTTACACACACTTTTCGGTAACCCAAATCATCGGATATGATTGATTGCGCACTCCCGTATAATATTCCGACGTGCTTAGCAATTTCCAGGACTGTAAGGTGGCAGTCGCCTTCAATCAATTCACGAATTGCACGAATATTCGCCTCGTTGATGCTTGTTCTGGGTCGGCGTGCATGAGTCACATTTTCCACTGCCTCTCGGCCGTCTGAAATTTTTTTGTGCCAGTCGGAGACTTGGGGTTTTGAAAGTGTTTCATCACCAAACTGTGCAGATAGTCGACGCAAAATTTCGAAAGGTTTTACGCCCTTCCGCGTCAAAAATTTGATGATAACGCGTTGCGCAACAGACGGATGCACCTCCTGCTCAGACATAATGCTACTAACAGCTAATCGACTCCGCCGCGCCGAACCGACGTGCTCCCGTCCTCTTGACATCCCTACCTAACTATATATCAGTACATCGCGCCCCTCTTGTTACCTATTGCGTCTTAAACCGAAAATTCCGGTTCATATTTGATTCACCCTCGTATAAACGATAAACCTATTCTTTCATTGTACGATACTTTGTTCAGGGAGGGGAACTACCAAACTATTGAATTGGCATTCACCGAATCGCCGCGTGACGGTACGGTAATCGTAGGCGTACAAAAAAGACGGTTGTAACCTAGACCGATCACAATTACAAATGCATAAATATTAAAAATATATTGATATGTTACATGATACAACTCAAATAAAACATATACCGTCATTAAATATAACTTCGGACGATTTTGGCGGGTTTTCACAAAAATCATGATGTAAATCAAAGAATATTTTTTTGTCAGTTTAAATATATATTCCTTAATACTTCTACTACGTATTACTGCCAAAAAAAAATTGAAAAACAAACATGGAAGCTTATATATATATTTTTTTTTTGAAAAGTGTCCGAATTAACATGCACTTTCATGAAATTTCGGACACACTTAAAAAACCGATAAGAACCGATATTAGAGCTACTTATGGTAACTTCGGATACTCCTTATATAAAAAAAAATATTTGATCTTCCAAGTCATGGGTTACAGAAAAAATGAACACATTTAGTAAAGAAATAAACCTTTTTATTTAGCATCAAGGTAATATAAGAGATATGATAAAGTTTTTAAACAAAAATGAAACATTGTTCTCATCAAAATAAACTTTTTTCTCTAATTAAAATATTGTGTTTTCTTTAGAAAAACAAATAGTGAAAATTAGGAAATGTTGTCATACGAAACCATGTCGTTAACAGAAAAACTAAATCGTCCGCGGCGCAAATCTTTGGGGTTTTTTAATAATTGTGTGACTTGTGCCTTTGTGATAATTGCTTTATCTTCCGTGTCGGGAAAAACAAAATAATTCCCAAATTTTTCACAATTTTTTTCCGTAAAAATTTAACATATAATTCGTTTGAAAAAGTTTCTATAATTTTACCAATATAATGAATGTCTCTATTTGTAGTAGCCTTAAAACACACCAAAACAAATTTTCCTTCTTCATAATTTTCATCGGGCAATGTATCTTCTTGCAAGTTCTGTTCTGACGTGGTGGGTTGTTCTTCACTTTTAGAATGATCTGAATTACTGATCGCTATGGAATCACTTGATACTAAATCAGAATCACTGGATGACTCCTTCTTGTCTGGTATGATCCCTTGCCCAGGGGCGATATTTAATTTTTTTGTTCTATTTACTCTTCTTACGGTGGGACCAGAGCCATTTCTTGATTTTTCCAGCAATGTTACAAAAGCTGAGGTCCATGCTTCCTTTTGCGAAGATAAATTTTCCTCAGGCACTTTTTTTGGTATTTTTTCAAAATTGTTTGTCTCTGTAAGGGAATTATACCACATGCTGCAAAGCCAGACTTTACGTTTTGCTTCATATTTGCGACTATTTTTAGGATAGTTTCATTAAGGAGTCTCGGAAATTCGGATTTTGGAAGAACTCCTCTATTTTTTAATTTCCAGGATGTGAGAACTTGCTTCCACGCAATTTTAATTGGACGAAATATGGAAACATCCAACGGTTGACACAGATGTGTGGAGTTGGGGGGCAACAGAATAAATTGTATATTATTGTTTTTGCAAGCAGTTATGACATCTAGGGAAACGTGGCTGGCTAAATTGTCACCTATTAGGACTTTGTTTCCATCACGTCTCTTAAAAAATGGTAAAGCTATTGCTCGAAACCATGCCTCGAACAATGCTTGGTCGAACCATCCCGATTTGCTGCAGTTGTAACCAGCCCCTCGTTGGGTATAGATTTTGAGACTTGTATACTATATACGGAGGTAACAATTCTCCAGATCCCGCAGCCGCAAACATCACCGAAACGCTAGTTTTTGACGAGTCGATGATCCGATCAGCATGCTTGGAACCACGCCTTACTACTACCTTGATTCATCCGGGATCGTCACTGAAGTTCGTCTCGTCATAGTTAACTATGTGTCAGGTGGGACGTCTTTTAATGATACCTCTAACTCATCAAAGTACCTCTCAATTGTTTGCTGATCGACTTCAGCCCTAACTCTTTTAATATTTTCGGAAAGTCTCACTGTCAGCTCTTTATGACGCTCCATAAAGCTATATAGCCACTGCCTTCCAGGTGTGTTATCTTTAAATCTTCTTTCCACAAGACCTCGGTTTTCTAAATAAATTTTAACATCCTGTTGAATATCAGTTCCCCGGAGAGGAAACCCCCACTCCGCTGCTGTCGTTAGGCACTCAGATAAAAGAAGTTCATCTTTTGATTGAAAAACTGTTGGTCTGCCCACTTTTCCATCATGCTTCTTATTTATGCGGTCACTTAGTGTTGATTTGGGAACCCTGTACTTTTCGGCTGCCCTCCGTAAAGACAACTTTCCGCTTTTGACGTCGGCTATGGCTTTACTCATATCCGACGGGTTGTAGTATTTGTATGGCCTGTCCGCCCTTAATTTTGAAAGCATTTTAGGTGTTCGAAGTTACCCTACAAAAAACAGTTTTTCTAAATTTTTACCATTCTACATATTTAACAAAAGCAAAATAAAAATTCTAATTATTCTTAAATGTTTGCAAGGTTATAAGGATTAATCCACATAAAAAATATAAATCGTAGAAACTTACCGTACAATTACACAGAGGAGGTTTTCCACAGTTGGAAGAAAAATTTAAAAATTACGTAATTTTACGACCAGGACTCGGCGGAACCTTACCTCCCTTAACAGTGAATTAATTCGCTCTAACAGGTATTCGACAAGTGTTTAGACATGCAACGCCGGCAGAACTGGTTTAACTTTAATATGGAGCGGGAAAATCCACTAACAGCGTGGAAACGTCCTGACGTCCGAAATAACCGTATATGTCCGAAATTATATGTAATGACGGTACATTTTTTGATTATTTAAGATATTTTGGTCGAATATGTCCCATTTGACCGGTCAAATAAATAGTGCTTAATTGACGGTCACTTGACCAGTCAATTGACTGTGGTCAATTGACCATTCCCAACTCTAATAATAATGTATTGGGGCTTCAAAACAAATATACAAAACTTTGCAGGTCTATGTATGTTTGTATGTATTTATGTTTTTCCACGCATTTCTTCGAAATTAATTATTAGATTGTAATCTTTCTTTTATTGGCTTACATTTACTTCAACTTAGGAAACACGAAAGATTTCATCAAAATCGGTTAGTAATTTTTATGGTATGTAGGTGTAGTGGCCTGGCCTATTCATACGCGCTACGGGTCTGGTGTGAATGGGAAAACATCTCAAGACCATGGTCAAATTTAACAAAGTTTTTAAATATTTACAACAAGCCTATTAGTACTTATTCCAAAAAAAACAGTTTTCAGTTAAAACTTAACATTACAAAATAAAAAGGTAATTTAAAAAAATTAAATCGACTTTAACAAAAAAAATTAACTTAAAATTATGAAATAATATTTTTTAAATATACTCCAAATTAATTAAACAAAAACGAAATCAAAAGTAGGTACAAAACAAATAAGAATTCAACATTTTTTGTTTGTGGTCGGTGCTAGCAAATCCTTTGAATATAAAACTTAATTAAAATAGAAACGATGTCTTTGCTGGCATATTATTTCATAATATAAGGTTTTTTTATCGGTTTAATTTTTAAAATTACCCTTTTATTGAAGCTTTATAATAATAAGAACTTTGGACAGCGTTTTTTACAAACCATTAACTATTGATTAAAAATGAAGTACCCTTTATTCATGTCGCTAATCCTAACCGTTTTCCCAAAAACGCCACATTGTTTCATTATGTATTTGGCAAAGATTCATCTTTGTTCTTATCAAATGTTTAACCTTCAACCAACCTAAGTGAGTAATTTATATAAGTATATAATTTGAAGAGTCTTACTTGGTAATATATCTTATTAAAATAAAATTGGTGGTTTAATAATCACGTCTAAAAAACTTGATTCCATTGGAGCCCATTGGAAGCCAGTATTTCCGAAAAGGAGGCCTATACGAAAAAAGTTAATATGAACTTGTAGTATTTTTTCCCCATTTTTTTTTTCATATCCGGGAGGTTTTCCAAATTTTCCCGAACACGCTGTATTTGGCAACAAAATCGGGGACGATGACGCTGACCAATAAGAAAGTGTTTTAAGTCAGGTGAAAATACATTTAAAATTGGAAATTTTTGTTTAGTTTTAGTAAAATGATTTTTTTATATCACTGTAAAAATAGTAAAAGTAAGGTAATAGTTTACTAAAGCATGGATATGTTTGGGGTAATAAAGAAAAGTTATTTTTTTGTGGTTTTATTTTCCCTTTTTTACCATCCATTCAGATGATATAAATTCTCATGCTCTTTTCTGCAGGAATCGTACTGATTTGTGAAAAATTTGTTATAAAAATAACGAGATTTGTTCACAAGATCTTAGAACAAAATTACTGATAAATTTGTGTTTTTTTTTTACCAAGAAACAGAGTATATTTTATACAACCTATTTTTAATGTCGTCTTCATTACTTCTCCTTAGATTCTGTTATGTATAGGGTGTATTCTTTAAAAAATAAACCCTTAACCTAATGATATAATTTAATGGACAAATAGTTTGATTGTAAGATCCTATAATGTAATTGGTGTCATTTTAAAATTTTACAATATTAAAGCTTGACCTTTGTACCATTTAAGCTTTTAGTTTATACCTTATCAAATGGAGCAGATTTTGTAATTGTACTACTAGACTAAATTTCCGTCAACTGGAAGAGTAAGATTGAAAGAAGGAAATGGAAAATGCTACAGCCGTTCCAGGAATAAGGAAGTTATGAAGCATCTTCAGTTCGTCAAACGAGACCTAGGGATAAACTAGGTGAATGGAGTAGCTTAGTGGACCTTAGGTCTTATGGCGAAAGCTTCATAAATTCCATAAACATACAAGGAAGACAAATGGATGATCCAAAATTATGCTTAAGTACTGAAATAATTGTCAATGGAACTTTTGAAATTGTTTTATATCAAATCGTAATGGCACGTTGTTCCATTATATGAGAATAAAGACATAAGACACCAGCTGTAAAGAACAAACATAATTAAGGGGTTCTTGACAAGAAACAAATATACCCCATAAAGTAAATAGGTGAATAGAGTAGCTTAGTGGACTTTAAGTCTTATGGCGAAAGCTCCATAAATTTACAGTAATGTACAAGAGAAACAAATTAATCTAAAATTATGTAAGAGTATTAAAGTTGTCAGTGGTACTTTTAAAATAGAATTCTATCAGACCGTGATGGTATTTTGCTTAGTCAAGCTACGTTATATGATAATAAGAACGACATAAGACACCAAGTGTAAAGAACAAAAATAGTTGAGTGGTTTGGGTCTTATAGCAAACGCTTCAAAAATTCCCTAAAGAAGCGTACAGAGAGAACAAATTAACGATCTGAAATCATGTAAAAGTACTTAAGTCGTGAGTAGAACTTTTGAAATTAAATCATATCAAATCATGGTGGTATTTTGTTAAGTCAGTTCCATTATAAGAAGAACGACATAAGACACCAAGTGTAAAGAAGGAAAATTATTGAGGTTTTTCTTTTAAGAAATAAATATGTTACAAAATATATGTTTCTATGAAACGAGCAACTCGTTTTATGTTAGGCTTCTTTAAATTTATTTTCTACTTTGTGGTACACTTATTGAGCAGGGTACTTTTTCCATAATAAAATGATATTAAATACCTGTTTGCTAAAATATTTATCGGAGCAAAAAAATGGATCAAATATTCTCTAAACAATGTTTTGTTTTTTTTTTAAATTGTTAAGTTGGTTTTAAAATATACAAAAAGAAATACATTGAATTTCGCAAACTTTAGAAGATTTGAAATCTTTAAACTGGGGTTAAGTTGCACCTTTATGTGACAAGAAAACGCCTTTTAACCTTCATAAACCCGTGGTCAAAAACTTACATTAAATACCGAGTGGGGTCCAAACGTACCCCAAAATTTTTTTGGCTTATTATTATTTTTAAATGTTCCAATTAGGAAATATCAAAAATAAAATACATTCTGCTCATAAAAGTAATATATTTTTACATAAAAAAACTTGTAAGCATTGATAAATGAGTAAACACATTTCGGAAAAATAATATGAAATGATTAGAAATAATAAAAACCAAAATAATTATGAAAAAAGAACAAACATTCTAGTAATATTTTAAATGATGATTTAATTATCACACTTGTTACAAACTGTTATATTTCTTGAATGTTCTGCACATACGAACTGATTGCACCGCATACAAAACTTTCGAGATTTTCTGTCTTTATTTCTGTCGCATAAGAAACATCGCTGCTTTCTGCCAATAACGGGAACAGGTTGTTCATTCCTTACATTTAATTCTGGCAAAATGGTCAACATGGATTGTTTTATATTCGAATGTAGCGACTTGTCATTTTGGTATCTACGAATTATGTTTTTCCTAATTAGTTCTTGACCCAACTCAATAAAAACATTCTTCTTCTATCCAAGCGATTTTTTCCAATCTGGATTTTTCAACATCCAAAGTTTATAGGCGTTAATGCCACCAATGTCCAGCAGATGGAAAAATATTGCCATCGGCCACCGATTACTTTTTCTTTGTGTCGTGAATTCCTTCGCTAATTTATCTGTTGTGTCCACTGC
Source organism: Listronotus oregonensis (assembly GCA_019359885.1). Lineage (NCBI taxonomy): Eukaryota > Metazoa > Arthropoda > Insecta > Coleoptera > Curculionidae > Listronotus > Listronotus oregonensis. Next base: position 4,962 of record JAHBCN010005684.1, on the reverse strand, counting down.
ACCTTTTGTTTTATTGTATTGTAAGATAATGTCTGGTTTGTAATTAGTTTTTCTCCACTTATTTTGTCATCGTTATGTTCTGTCGATAGAAGAACAACTGCCGCATTTTTTTTTTGGTACGTAGGAAACTAAGGTTTTATTTTCCATAAAAGCAAACATGCTTGAAAAGTCCTTCTTATATCTTGCTGGAAGTAGTTCTTTGGGAATATAAGGTTTATTTTTACGCAGTGTACCACACAAGGTAAGGTTTTTTTCTAAAAGCCTATTAGCTAACTCAATACTGGTAAAAAAGTTATCAGTAGTTATTCCGTATCCTGAAGATAAATGGTTTACCAGGTCCATCACTACCCTTTGTCCTTGGCCTTTCTCCGGTGTGTTTCCTACTTTGCCTAAAATTATTATTTTGCAATGAAAATCTAAATGTTTTTCATCAAAAAAACTTACCTAAATAAGGTTGCATATTCACTGTATATGCCGAACTACAATCAGCCAGTGCCCAAATTTTTAACCCGTACTTGTCCGGCTTGCTCTTCATGTAAACTCTAAAAGGAGCCTTGCCTCGGAATGGGACTAACTGCTCATCCACGCACAGGTGTTCAGATGGATTAAAAGATTTCTTGCACTTTGTTACAAAACCTTCAAAAACATCTCTGATTGGGGCAAATTTATCAGTGCGTTTTCTTTCTTCTCTTGTTTCAAAATTGTCAAATCTGCACATCAAGCACATAATCTGTTGAAATCTGTTGCGAGACAAGGCAGATGATACTAGAGGCCGACATAAAGTTGGATCTTGGCTCCATAGTACACATATTGGCTCTTTAGCAGCGTGCCAGGCTCCAAAAATAATGAGCAAACCAATAAATGCTTCCAGTTCTTCTTGCACAAAAGGAAAAAAGGCCTTCTCATTTCTCGCATAATATGATTCGGCTTTTCTATTCGTCTCCGATAAAATCACATCCATAATATCTTGTGAAAAAAATAGTTCAAAAGCTTCTTTTATGGTGGAAAATTGGGAACTATATCTGGTCAAACCTGGTGGAACCTTTTGAATATTACATTTTCGTCTCTTGATCTTCGTAGTAAAAGGAACCTTTGCCCACACACTACCATCTTTAGACGAATAAGTTAGATGATCGGTATAAAAGTTCACTGACGGGTCTACTTCATCTGCAGAATCTGTCGACTCATTTTCCCTATCACTAACTTGTAAAACGTCATCTATCTCATCAATTTCAGTCACTGTGTCAGTCTCCTCAATATCACTTGCACCATCCTCTAGTGCTAAATCATCAAAATAAGTGTCGTAATCATCCGTTTCTAATATCGCCAATAGTTCTTCGTCAGTTAGCTTATTTTCATTTCGAAACTTCCGTAGTTCACTCATTTTCATAAACGCGTACTCGACAATCACTGTAAACAAGACTAACCACACTAAAGTTATATTGAGATAAATACGTGACCAAAGCTGCTATCAAATAAATTGGGAATTCCCGAGACCGTTGACGCCTAAAAACGGGAAATCCCCGTCGTTTGAACACTTTGGGGTTTATTTGTACCCCGGTTGGTTTTTAACGTAGGCAAAATTTATACCTGACGTTACATACCGAGCGGGGTACAGCTGGACCCCAATCAACAAAACTCTCTATAATTAGTTACAATAAAAAGCAATTTATTCTACATTTTGTATATCAATTTAGATATATATTTAAGAAACATAGCTCGAAGGAAATTGAGTAGGAAAAATTATTTTAGAAAATATACCAAAAAATTCATGTCTGGGGTACAGCTGTACCCCGCTCGGGTTTATGAAGGTTAAAAAGTTAAAAATTTCTAGTATTTTCAAAAATATCGAAGAATACCAAAATTTTGGAAAAACTTGGTTTCATTTTAAATTGAATTTCAGAATAGGGTAGGAAAATGGGGATCGCTTAAGCAATAAGCGAAAAGAAAAATGAAAATAAACTAAATCTTTATTGCAACCGCCTCATAACAAAATCTACTTAATTGGCTATCATTTGAATCAGCAATCAACACATTAATAATCATCTTTGGGAAATAAAAAAGTAAAAAAATAAACTATTTTGATTCCCATTGCATTGAAGTAAGGGTAATTGTGTTCACCTTGTGGGCAATGAGAATTATACAAAAATTTAACACAAATCGCAAACATTACCCTGCGTGAGCCCATAAACCTCATGAGGTACACCTGTATCAAACCTCATTATTTCGGCCGAATTTGTTGCAGATTAACCCTTATTATCCCGAATTTAGGTTTTTTTAATTAAATGTGTATCCACTACTAAAGAACCATTTTATTTTCACTAAAAAAAAATTCTAGGACTTGTTTGCAAAAAATATCTTTAGGGTGTTCTTTAGGGGATGTTACATATCGTCGGTCTAATGTGAAATAGGCCTAAGTCCAAAATTTACAATTTTACAGGAAAACTATTTTTTTGTAAAAAAGGAAATTTATGGCTTAAAAATAGCACATAGGTATTTTATATGAACAGAGTTTCTAGAAAATGATGTTTTTTATACAAATTTATATAATTCTTTATAAATATGGGACTTGGGCAAATTTCGTTCTCTAATCTCTTATGCTACTTGAAGTTAGGCATTTTTCAATGAAAAATTTTTTTTGTTCTAAATAAATAAATGTTTTTTTTTTCTTAACTATTTGTATAAACACTAAAAAATAGTGAACAAAAATGGTAGCTAGTAAGTTCCAAAAAATACATGAAAATGATTATTTATAGCAGAATCATTTTAAGAAGATCCAATAAATAATTTAATCGTGTTTTAAACTGTCATAAAAATGATGATAGTCTGGTTCAATCGATCTTTTAAGAAACATTAGATGATCATTTTTATTTTTTAATTTTCAGTTGACTGTTTTACAGGTTAGGCAAGTCATTGAGCGGAAGGTACTGTAGGTTCTGGTTTTGCCTAACAGGTAAGAGTTGAAAATCGTCAGGGTGTCTTCTACTCTACTGCCCCGCTTTCAGTGTATTTTAGAGCTCGTAAGTCGTTAACTTTCGGATCTTCGGTCTTGTATCCTGGTCGGATACTCTTTACTAAATTTAGGACAGACATATTTTTAAATTGCGTATGGTTTAGGTAATTGACTTCGTAGGGCTTAGGTACTTCTCTAGCGTTTCTACAAATGTCTATGTAATCGGCAGGGACATAAACTTTTCTACCTTTTAATTTTTGCTCAATATTTGAGTGCATCGAGTCACACTCCATCTGAGTGTGTCCCTTTTCGAGGTATTTTTGAATTATGCAAACTTTGTGCAATACTAAGAGATTGAGTAAAGCATTGCTTAAGATACTAATTTCTCTTTTGCGCTGAACAGCCGTCGCTAAACAGAATAATTTTCTGATCTGGTTTTAAAGAAGGTATCACTTTATCCAATAAAAATTGACAAATAATTGAAGAAAAGCAATTAGCTGTAAGTTCTCCCTCACCTTAATGCCATATAAAACAATGGCCGTCTTTGCTGTGCAAATCGTAGATGGTAAAATTATGCAGTTTTGTTCGGTAGTACAAGGCAGAAACGTTGGACTTGGGAGACAAAAGAACAGATCGAAGATCCATAGTAAATACTTTTTCTTTTGATTCTTTATCACGCTCCTTTTCTTTTCTTGCTTCTTCTTTTTTAGCTTGGTGTTCAATGTAAGTAGCATCGTTAATGTTTTTTGTTTTATAACCCACGCAAATCGGGTAGATTTCCTAACCTCTTCCTCAGTTTTATTTTGTTCTTGTTCAGGCTTTATTGGACTTGTAAAGTTTTTCTCTATCCATTTCCTAACTGTTCCTTTATAAATTCCAAGTGTATTGCAAAACATTGTTTTACAAACTCGTACTCGTTCTTCCTTTTTGTGGAGAAAATATTGATATGTGTGTTCTCTTCAGCTTGATTCTTCATTTGTGCGATTTCTCGTTCTTTGTGTTGACAATTGTAAAACTCTTGAAGCCACATAAACTCTTTTTTCATCCCAGGAAACATTTAAAACATTTTGGGGCGATCTACCTGAGACAGTAGGCTGCAATTCATTTGATTATGTTTGTTTGGGCACGTTCATCGGATTTTTAACTTTCTTTCAGATTTTTCGATATTATAATTTGTAATTTTTCTACCATAATAAGTTTTTCCCAATTCCCTTTTTCTTTTATTTGTATTGTACTTCCACACAGAAGGATCACTTAATCTCCTTGTTCTTCTTTTTGCAACAGTTTTATTTCTTTCGTTGTTAATTGAAATTGGTGCATGTTCGTTCTCTTCACTGTTCACTTCTTTATCCCTGTAGTCCTTGCATTCGTTATTATCTGACTTTTCGGTGTCCCTTATTTCTCGTGGAATGTCATCTTCCTTACTTATCTCAAATTCGAGATCTGATTCTATTATTTTCTCTCCTTTCGCCGAGTTTTGGACATTATTATCAGCATCATCTTGGAACGTTAAGTTCTCTTCTTCTATTTCTTTTGTTATCTCAGATACCGAGGATTCTCTTAACAGGCTATCGGAAAATAATTCACCATCGACATTTTCAGCCAGTCCCCCTCAATATTTAACATATCTCGAGCTAACGAACACTCTCCAAGCAAATTTTCCATAGCCTTTTGAATATCATTATCATCCTGCCTTATTTTTTATTTCCATAACTTCGCAATTGTTACCTTCTCCAGGATAAACGTTTTCTGTATTTTGAAATTCCAGATCGTGCACCTGCACTTCTTTCTCTGTGATAGCTTGTCGTTCATCTTGGTTATTTAATATTTTTCTAAGAGGCGATGGCGACTGCTCTGGGCTTTTTTGCTTCAGATTTGGTTGCTGCTGTTTTTCCAATAATTCCAGCATTCGAAATCCCCTTTTATTTCCCACCCATCTTTCTGTAAGAAAATTTTATGTAAATAAATTCGGGGAATATGGAATACCATTTTCGTTTTGTTGAATAACT
>JAHBCN010005683.1:0-53684 GCA_019359885.1 Listronotus oregonensis | reverse complement strand
TTTTGGTCATTAAAAATTTTGCTAATAACAATATTGTATTGGTACAAGTAAGTATTCCAGCTTCGATCCATTTAAAAATTAATGCAATATGTTCTTTTTATTAAATGAAACAAATGGCAATGATATATTTCTTTTCTTCAATCACTAAAATAAAATTTAAATTTTATTTAATTGAAAAAAAAATTAATGCCTCCTCTATCTAAGTGTTATATACCTGGTAGGACGCTTAACATTTTTCGATCTTCTATGCTTCTATGTGTATAGCTCATCGTTTAAATATTTTTATTATCGATTTAAATAATAATATTAATAATTTATAAAGACAGTTACTCGTTTAGATTGATCTTGAGAAAATTTTAATGATATTATTAACATAAAAAAAATTATAGTTTTTTTTTCAGTTAAATCAATGTTTAAACTTATATTTAATCTGATCTTAAAGACGTAAATAAATGGATAAATACCATAAATTAAATAAGAATGGCTTTAAGCCTAAAAGAAGAAATAGCTTAAAAGAGAAATGTTTTAAAAGTTTAATACTAAATAAACTATATAAAAAAAATGTTAAAATTATGATTAAACTTTTCTCAAGATTATTTTGAACGAGTAACTGTCTTTAAAAAATTATTGATAATAATATTTAAATCGATAATAAACATATTTAAACGATGAGCTATACACATAGCAGCGTAGGAGATCGAAAAATGTTAAGCGTCAGGTCTATAACACCCAGATAAAGGAGGCATTTTTTTTCAATTAAATGAAGATTAAATTTTATTTTAGTTAAATTTTCAAGTAGATCGGAATGGGTCTAGTTATTGGACCAAAAAAAAATAAATAAAATATCCGTGCCACCGGGTTATCCCCCCCTGCCTCGAAGCATATGTGTATTAGTTTGTTTCATTCAATGAATAGAATATTTTGAATTACTATTTAAATGGATCGGTGCTGGTATTCTTACTTTTACCAGAAAAAATATTGTTATAAGCGAAATATTTAAGGGCCAAAATCACTTTTTTACTTATATCACCTTTAATACTTATTTTATTAAAAATATGTATAAAGCTTTATATATAAATATTATAATTATAAGCCTTTTCATAGAACTTACTAAAAGGCATATTTTTTGTTTATTACATTTTTTCGTTACTCTTTTAGTTTTTAAGATATTTGCGTTTTTATTTTAAATTTAAATCGTTAACACATCAAAAACTAAAAGGACTACAAAAAAATTTATAGAAAAAAACTGACGAAGTTTTACAAGACCATTAATTTTGATTAATTTTTTTCCTTAAATCAATAGTTTTCGAGTTATATTTGAAAGAAAACGATTTTTTATGTTTCTTTTAAGGTAAAAAAAATGCAATTTGAAACTGCTGAGCTAAGGCAGCAGTGCGGCTTTGAATTGACTATTGTTCATAGTAATATATAAAAATTGTTTCATGCGGTTCTCTTATAGGCTTGGTTTTTTGCGGTGGCCTCCCGGGTATATACATAATTTGACTTCTGCTTTAGGTTGTGTTCTAAATTTAATAAAAACTCATGCAGACTGGCACCTGTTATATGTCAGAATCGACATTTTTTTCAAAAATATTTCTCAAATGGCATTCTTTAGAAAAATTTACACAAAAAATAAGAATTTGTTTTAAATAATTTTTTTAAAAAGTTTAAAAATCTAATTCACGTTACCTTTATTAACGTAATTTTTATTTGAATACTTACTATGTAATGATATTTCTAAAGAAATTTTTGCCTGCTTTACTTATTTTTTTTTTTGATAATATCAAAGCTAGGACCGAAAAATTTTGAGATAAATTGATGCAAAGTTGTAAAAACGTGTCCGAAGCCACATAATGTTGACAATAAAAATTGAAGAAGTCACAGTTAGGTGACAGTAATTACTGTGAAAAGCTAATGAAATTGTAATGCATTTCGTATGTTTAAGGTTTTCACAGCAGTTACTGCTACTTAACTATGACTTTTGTATCTTTTATTTTGAAGTATTTGGACATGTATTTTTACTACTTAAAATAATATAATATTGGTGTTTATTTGTATAAGTGAAAAAGTTATTAGTCCAGTAACTGAAGACCTGAAAGTATCCAAAGCTGTAAATAAATCTGTACAGGGTCTTTGATTATATTTACGTGGCTTCTGGAGCCTTTATTTTTGAAGACAGAAAAAATGTTAGGTCTTTTTCCATATTATCTTTTGAAATTATCAGTAAAAAAATATCGCAATAAAAAAAGGGAGAAATATAGGCAACTTTAACTTTTTTAAATGGAACACCCTGTATATTATGCGCTACAATAAAAGATCTTTTTTTTCTGATTTCAAATATATATACATTGATGATATTTGAAAGAACTATTTTTGAGATATTTAAGCTTAAAATATAAATAAATTGAAAAAAAACATATCAGTATCAAGAAAGCTATGAAAACAATAAAATTGTTTTAGTAAATTTGACGTATTTATATTGTAAAAAGTAGAAATTTTTTATTTTAACTATTAAAAGTAGTTTGTATTGCTTTTTTGTCGATGGGCTATTTAGAAGAACAAAAAATCGCTGTTATGCGTCTTTTTATGGTAACAATAATAATGTGACGACAGTGCAAAGGGAATATTACTTATTATATCCTTAACAACGGGTACCATCTATAGATACTATTAAATACATAGTAAGAAAGTTTATTGAACGAAAAAGCTTTAAAATGAAAAGGACTGCAGCACGAAATGAAAACAAAGTTTTGAATGTCCTCGTTTTTTCAGAATAATTATTATACTTTTTCTATTGGACTAGCACTAACTACCTTTAATAATTTTAGAAAATCCTGAAATATTAATCTCGGATGCGGCATCTGAACTTAATAAAACAGATTATAAAATTTATTTAACCTTAAAATTTTACAAATTTTATCCTTATAAATGTGTGTCCGTTCAGAATCTGAAATGGCCGCTAGGGGCGTAACTGCAATCTTAAATATAAAAAAGATGTTTCTGTGAATTTCGCTATACTACCCAAACAAAAAAATACCTGATCTTTAAAGTCAAGAATAATCTGAACCTTTTTTGTTTGAAAATTTTTAGCTGTATCTCTAAAAATAAAGTGGTGGGGATATTCAAATGTTTCGGTAAAAAACACCCGGTACCTTTGAAACGGCTAAGCCGATTTTAACAAACTTGGGCTAGTTAAAAAAAAAACTATTTTTGTAAATAACTGTAATATTATTTAAAGTTTTGTTGGTTTCACATATCGCCGCTAGAGTGCTTTTTTCGACATTCCAACAGAAAAGGTTCATTTTCTCAAAATAATTAAATGCATTGGTATGATTAAAAAAAATAATAACTAAATAATGCTTAAACAAGCTCGCGAAAACCGCATTTTGATATCTTGTTCCTTACCTAAAATTTATGCCAAAGAAATTTTATAAGAAAATCCCTTAAGGATTTAGATAAGAAACTGTGAATTGGCTCCCTATCAACGTGTTCACAACCGTTTTAGGGTGTTGTTAAAAAGTCATATTAAAAACATATTTTTAAGCTTTGCGCAATGTCTTTAAATTTTTTAATATTATTTTTTTTGCTTAAGATCCCTATTAAGAAGGTTTTTAAATTGCAGACATAAAAAAATATTGCATTACTAAAATATAATTGCCAATTAAGCCAAAACTGTTAGGGACCTATACTCAGGGCCGTATTTGGGGGGTGGCGAGATGGGCGCAACTACCTGGGGCGCAAAATCGGTTATAATTTTTTTTTATCAATTTTCAGTACCTTAGCCATATTATTATTATTTTTTATTGACAATATTAATTAGATAGATAAATTACAACTGAACAATTTTATAACAAATTTTTAACTTAGATACATGTAATTATGTTTATATATTAAGACTAAAAAAGTGTATTAATTATTAATAAAATATTAATTTATCCTGATACCTAAAGCGAAAATGTAACTCTTTGAATTTTTTTAATATTTATGCCGCAGATAAATTGGTATTTTATAAATTAGGAGCAGCACCAGTTCTTTTTTTTGTTGCATATTAATTATGTTATAAAAGTGTAAATGTTAAGTTTTTTTTTATTTTTGTAACTACGATTTTATTGTTAAAAAAATATTCTAAGTTTAATCATCCTCAAATAAGGACGTATAGTTAATTTACATTACACTTCTTTCGGTCAGAGACAAGTTGTTTTATGTAAATCATGTCTCTTTCAAATAGAAGGCTAATGTTTTCATGCACATTATTTTGTAAAATTTTCGGAAAAAGACCGAGGATTTTGCGTTTTCGTTGGGTGGTATTCCATATTCCCCAGAGGTGTGGGGGGCGGCGCAAATTTTAAGCCCTGTCAAGGACACAGCTATACCTAGATACGGCCCTGCCTATACTATGTTGTATTATTAAAATTAAAATTAAAGTGGCTATTTAAAAATAGAATAATATGCTTTGGCTTTAAAAGCACTTTTAAAGCCAAAGCATTGAAATACCGACTCTAATTCCTATTTAAGTAAACTAACACAAGAAAAATCTTATACATAAAGCTTTGCACCTGCCACCAAGATGCTACATTTTAATGTTGTTTGTCCATGTCAGTGATACAAGATACAAAGTGACAGAGAGCGTAAATCTTACAACTATGATCTAATTTTAAGCATGACTTCTGAGTTCAATACCTGGAAAATTCCGTGGAAATACTTGTACGAGATTTTGTTGGATTTGGCATGAGTTTCTTGTGTGGCCGAGTTAAATCTCGGCGGAAAAGGATCATCGAATTTTTCTAAGAAATAATGGTTTTAGATATTAAATAGTACAGTGAACAAAATAAATTATTGAAAAGTACAGTAACGGACATTAAATCTTGTGCAATTCTTTTTCCCTTTCGTAAAATAGGCTTATGCCACCTTCTACTGAATATAAATACCTGTTGAAAACCCTAATAAAGAAACAGATGTCCGTTGTCAGTTGTCAAGTATTAATTATTCATTATATTAAGCAGAGAATTTGGCCAGAAACGGATGTGGCAGGAGAGCTTAACATCCCAAAGAGTACCATTCATTTTGTTAAAAAAAATGGCAGGAAACACAGTCCTTTGAGTGAGCTGGAAGTGGCCGCCCTAAACTATCGAATCAAGAACAAGACAATTTAGTTAATGTTTTAAGAAACCAACCATTTAAACCTGTAGTTACAGCAAAAACGGAAAGCAATTTCCCAGCATCGGTTAGAACGACACGGCGAAGAATAAGGCAAATAGCCAAATTGCGCTGCCATCGGGCAGCCTTAAAACCGTTTTTAACAAATGCAAATAAAGAACAACGCATTGGATTTTCTCTACAATTTTACTTGGAACCTCCGATTTTTTGCGAAAATATAATATTCACCGATGAAAAAGTGTTTCAGTCGTGCTACAATGGGATACTTAAGGTATACAGGCCTCAAGGAACACGGAAGGAAGATTTAATGCGGAGGTATATTTAGATCTACTACAAAATATCACGCTTCCTTCTGTATTAGATCGATTTCCGGACAGAAATTTTGTCTTTCAGCAAAATAAGTGTCCCGTTCATACGGCCCGGCAAGTCGATGAATGGATGGAAGAGCAGCGTATCAGAGTTTTACCGTAGTCCGAATTTAAATGTTATGGAAAATGTTTGGGGCTTATTATTTAAAAAAATAAATAGGAAAAATAAGTTTAGGCCGCAAAATATAAACGAACTTAAGGATACAATTTTAGAGGCGTGGAATGAGTAACGAGGAAATCCGGACTACGCCCGGGATTTGGTCCATTCGATGTCTGGAAGGCTAAACTCTGTCTTGAAAAAAACGAGGCCGCAATAAAATATTAAATTTGTTTGGAAGAATATTTAAGTTTGTTTGAAGTTATTTAATTGTTAATCAATTTATTAATTTGTTAGTTTTTATAAAATATAAATATTTTCTTTTACGTTTTGATTTATTTATAGTAATTAGGAGTAAAACAAGGTTAAAAAGAGTGATTTACAAAAATTGGCAGAAAAGTCAAAATTTGACAAATTTTTTGCCCAAGATTTAATGGTCGTCACTGTACAGAGTGGGCCCAATTGGGCACTTTTAATGGAAAACTCCCATTTTTAAAGGAGATAGATGAAAAGTAATGTCGGTGTCTGGAGCTCAATTTTCGTCAATAACATAATGGTAAAAACCGCACATCGATATCTGTTACCATTTCTGAGTTACAAGGTGTTTTTCAAAAAAGTGCATTTTTTAAAAATCGCTGTAACTTTTTTGCTATGAAAAATTTTGAGTTTTTGTAAAAAACATTTTCAAAGCAACTTTTTACGTAGAGTTTGATGATGTAAATATATTTTTTACAACTGAACAATTTTATAACAAATTTTAACTTAGATACATTAATTATGTTTTATATTAGACTACAAAAGTGTATTAATTATTAATGAAAATATTAAATTTATCCTGATACCTAAAGCGAAAATGTAACTTTTGAATTTAATATTTATGCCGCAGATAAATTGGTATTTTATAAATTAGACAGAACCAGTTTTTTATTAGTTGCATATTAATTATGTTATAAAAGTAGTGTTAAGTTTTATTTTTGAACTCGATTTTATTGATTAAAAAAAAATATTCTAAGTTTAATCATCTCAAATAAGGATTATTAATTACATTACACTCTTCGGTCAAGACAAGTTGTTTTATGTAATATGTCTTTTAAATAGAAGGCTAATTTATGACATTATTTTGTAAATTTTCGAAAAATGAGCCGATAGTGATAGTTTGTTTTGTACAATGCCGGTGGTATTCCAATTCCCAGAAGGCATGTGGGGCAAGCAAATTTATAAGCCTATCAAGACACAGCCATATCCAGATAAGAAGACAACCTTGCGCATACTATGATTGTTCGTATTAAACCTTAAATTAATAGTGGCCAGTTTGAGAAAAAAGGTCAATAAGCATGTATTATAACAAACTTAAGGCATAAGCATTGAAATACCGACTCTAATTCCTTTTAAGTAAACTAACACAAGAAAATCTTAACATAACGCTTTCACCTGCCACAAGATGCTACATTTAATGTTGTTTGTCATTCAGTGATACAAGATACAAAGTGTAGAACGTAAATCTTACAATATGATCTAATTTAAGCATGACTTCTGAGTTCAATACCTGAAAATTCCGTGGAAATACTTGTACGAGATTTTGTGATTTGGCATGAGTTTTTGTGGGGTTTCTGGAAAAGACATGTTGCTTTCAGAATTGTATATTAAATGACGAACAAAAAATATGAAAGTGTCGGTATTTTTAAACTGCAATATCTATCCTTGCGAAAAAACCCCTTCTAGTATAAAAGCTGAAAAACCTAAAAAAACTGGTGTTTAGTGTCGGATAGTATTATATTAAGGTAGAGATTTTGGCCCGTAAATTTAGAGAGTTAACTGCCAAAAGTACATTTGAAATTTTAAGCAAAAATCAGGAAACCCTTCTTTGAGATCTACTCAATGGACTTGAAACTGATTTTTCCAGCAAAACGGAGCAATCCGCCTCACGAACGCGAAAATTAGAATTTAGCGAATTTGCCCCAAAATTGGATAAGCAACAAGGCATGGATTTTTACATTTTGAGCTAGGACCTTCATTTTTGAAATATAATATTCACCGAGAAAAAGTGTTTCGTTGTGCAAGGGATACTTATATACTCCTCTTGGAATTAGATTTTGAAAAATGTCCCAAAGGACAAAGAGTGGGCGATTTTCGGAAATTTTGTGGCTGATCCAAGGCTTGGTTATTTATTTTATTGAGTAAATTTATTGTAATATATTCTAAATATATCTCATTGTATAAGATTTCCACAGAATTTTGTTAGAAATAAGTTTATGTAAAAATAAATAGGAAATAAGTTTTGGCAAAATTAAAGATTAAGTCAAATTTTAAACAATAGTACGAGAAATCCGACTACGACATCGAGGTTTTCATTCATGCTATTAAACTTGTTTTAAAAAAATAAGGCCCATTAAATTATTAAAATTGTTTGGAGAATATTTTTTCGTTTGAATCTAAAATTTTATAGCATTATAATGTTAGGTTTTTAAAAAATCATTTTTTTACCTTTGTTATTATAGCAAATGTAAAGATACAACAGGTTAACAATAGTATTTACAAAAATTGGCAGAAAATAAAATTCTTAAAATGTTTTTTTCAAGATCCAATGCCCACTGTACATGCATTTATTAAAGCAGGACCTTAATATATGGGAGTTTGAAGAAAACGGGGCACTTTTAATCCACTAAGGTAATATTATAACATTTTGGAAATAAAAAATAGGGCAAAGTAGGTAGTTCGGTACTTAGGGAAACGTTAGGATCATTTAATTTTTTTAGAAATAATGGTTTAAGATAATGACGAACACAGTGAGAAAAATTAAAAATAATTTGGAGGTATATGTTGGTTTATAAATACAGAACCTTAATACGGTACAGTCTCACTATTAAAAACCAGGGATTGCCTGATTATTGGAATGTTCGGATTATTGGCTTGTATGGGGAAATTTAAGGTTAATAAAATAAAGCTATTTGGCATATATGTTACGGTCAATGTAATAAAGTGGTTATTATACACATTCACCGGTGATTGTGAAAAAAAACTTAACGAAAACTAACCAAAACTAACAACTTTGGGTAATTGTTTCATATAGCTGTTTCGGCTATTTTAAAACTTTTTAAAAATTCTTTTACAGGCTACTTATATGGATACAATATAATAATAATCCGGTAGGGGAGCTTCAAAAATATGTTTCAATAATTTTTTATTAACAAATATATACAAATACATACTTACGGGATGGAGGAGTAAACAGGGGTGCTGGGCGGGAATACAACAGCAATAATACAACAGGAGATAAACACAAAAACTATTTTACGTCACCCACGGCACTTTTTCGGCATCAAAATATTAGAAAAACTGCATTTTACAATAATTTATTGTTTATCATACGTGTCATAATATCTGCCATCTGTCATTTTATTTTGAAAGGCAAAGAAAACTGGATTGGTTTAGGAAAATTTTCCATTGGCAAGAAATAATTGTGAAGAAAATGGCGTTGCCAAACTGCTGCATTTTCTGTAGTAATTTAGGAAATTTTTAAAAACAAAACAGCAGAAAAGTCTACGGGAAGGAAATTAGACTCGCGTCTAGAGACACCCCGGATAATATGGCTCGCGAGCTTCTTGACATTATTGACACATGAAACATGCGTTATTATGCAGAAACTTGGCTAAAAAAACACATTTTAATGCAATAATTGGGGGTATTTTTAATACGTCCCCGCATTTTCACGTCTGAAATATAATTTGGGAAAATAAAAAGCCGCTTTGCTAACCAGAACTAACCATGACCGACTAGAATTTAGGGCTTTTGAATTTGTCTAAATGATCCCTACATGGAAGTTATTAACAAAATTTTAACGATGTATTAGAAAAAAACTCGGGGAATATATAATTACACTTTTTAGAAAAATTAAAACTTCAACCATATAAAAAAATTTAAAAAAAATGTTAAAAACTTCTGTAGGGATAATTTAGACAAATTTAAAAGCCCTAAGTTCTAGTCGGTCATGGTTGGTTCTGGTTAGCAAAGCGGCTTTTTATATTTCCAAATTATATTTCAGACGTGAAATGCGGGGACGTATTAAAAAATACCCCAAATTATTGCATTAAAATGTATTTTTGTAATTTTTTAGCCTAGTTCGTGCATAGTAACGTATGTTTCATGTGTCAACACTGTCAAGAAGCTCGCGAGCCATATTATCCTGGGTGTCTTTAGACGCGAGTCCCATTTCCTTCCCGTAGACTATTCTGCTGTTTTGTTTTTAAAAATATCCTAAATTACTACAATAAATGCAGCAGTTTGGCAACGCTATTTTCTTCACAATTATTTCTTGCCAATGGAAAATTTTCCTAAACCAATCCAGTTTTCTTTGCCTTTCAAAATAAAATGACAGATGGCAGATATTATGACACGTCCGATAAACAATAAATTAGTAAAATGCAGTTTTTCTAATATTTTAATGCCGAAAAAGTGCCGTGGGTGACGTAAAATAGTTTTTGTGTTTATCTCCTGTTGTATTATTGCTGTTGTATTCCCGCCCAGCACCCCTGTTCACTCCTCCATCCCGAAAGTATATATTAGTATATATTTGTTAATAAAAAATTATTAAAACATATTTTGAGGCTCCCCACCGGATTATTATTATATTGTATTCATATAAGTAGCCTGTAAAAGAAATTTTTAAAAATCTCTTGAAATAGCCGAAAAAGCTATATGAAACAATTACCCAACTTCACATTCACCGGTGAGTGTACATATAAACCACTTTATTACATTAACCGTAACATATATTTCTATAAGACACACAATAGGATATCTTAAGTATTTACGCTACTGAAGAAGGAGCGAATATATTGTAGTAGCAGTAGTGTAGGGTGCCGGGCTACTGGACGTGCCGATGTATTGAAGTGCCGAATCAGTGAGACTCCACTGTATTCAAGAGTTTGGAGGAAAAGGCAAGAACTTTGGGACAGCAAATTTCCACAGTTAAGGCACCTTAATGATGAAAAACTGAAAAGAGTTTAGATGGAAGGTAGTAGGAAAGAAGTCTGGTCGCTTCAGCTAGAACTTTTTAGATATGTAAAGAGCCAATGTGTAGAATTCTGTAGTGAATTCAAAGGACTTGTTTCAATTATGAGCAAAACCTAAAAGAAGTTTTACTTTTTTTAACGAAATCCGCACTATCGGTCATCGATAAATGTGTTTTTTTCTTATATAAAAAAAATTAAAATTCTTTTTTTTTAATTTAAACACATAGACTAAACACGATCATCTAATACGTGCAAATTTAAATTAAGCCGCTAGAAAGAAAACCAATATTCTCAACGCAAACAAGATCTATTTCATACTGTACTGTAATATTTTATTTCCAGGATTTATCTAAGTCCGGAAAATAGGTCATAACAGTACCGGGTCCAAGAAATTTTTAGTTTCAGGACTAAGTTTTTTTAAATAAACAAGAGTTGACACCACGCTGACAGGTGCTCTAAAAAAGTTTTTTATGCCACAGTTTAAAATAAAACATTGTACCCTACACTTCCTTAAAGCTGTTATTACAACACTCGTTTAAAAATTCAAATATCTAAACTCGCTACTGTAATAAGTCACTTCCCGGCCTTGTAACGTAAGGTTAGGTTAGGTTTAAAGTGAGTGGACTTTTTACGCCCTCCACAGCGACCGCTCGGTCTATTGTGGCTCACACCTTTTTATATTTCTCCCGATAGGATCAGACTTCTAATGAATCCGATATCAGATTGGGAGAGAGAGTTCTTACATCTCCTCTTACTCGTGTCGCTACCTGACACGAGCACAATATGTGTTCTGGTTTCCTGGTCGTCTGGAAAGTATAACGAGCAGACGATTAGATCCGTCATGTCCTTTTCTCTGCTATGCACGGTATGCTAACACCTTGAGTTAAGCCTTGTGTTCGTCTTAGCTTCGGATCCCGTTCCATACGCTAGCAATAAGAGTTGCCGATAACCAGCAACTCTAGCGCATGTTTCAAAAGATTCTACTAGGCCTAACCAAGACAATGACGTGCGAACACAGCGGTCAGGTTGCAACGTAAATAACTATTTTATATTGTTTAGGTGTTTTGATGGAAAACAAAAGATATTAAATATTAATATTATATTATAATATTCATAAAAAAAGATTAAAGCCCATTACAACTATATTCCAAAAGCTTAAAAAAATGTTTTCCTGTCTTATTTTTTTTTACTTAGAAAAGAAAATACAATAAAGTGCTAACATTTTCCGCAAACCAATGATAATATATTCCGCTTTATCCAGATTAAATATAATTTTAAGAAAATAGCCAAATCCTTTAATTTATATCTAACAAATTGTTTTTTTATATTACTAAATGCCCTGGGAGTTTATTTAGAACCTGTTTTTAAATATATTATGAATCATTAATAATTTGATTACCTATATTGATAAATTTTTAATGAATAATGTCATAACATGTTTATATAAAGAGTTAATTTGTTTTAATTGTAAAATTTATATATTTGGTAATATACAGAGATGTCTGCATAATTTAAATTTTAAAATTAAGATGTATATCTTTTAGTTTTATTATGGTTTTCTTTTTATATGGGTAGTTTTGATTTTGAATCATGAAATATGTTAAACATAGCTTTCCTACTAAATAAGCGTTTTTTCCAAAAGGTAAGAAAGTTGTAAAACGATATAACTTCTACTTGTTCGGATATTGTTTTCACATGATTAAAAATGATAACAACAACAGAATTAAAATATTAAAATCCCCAACGTCACAACTGTGTACATATTTTTTCAAATATAAACTCTTATGAACTTTCTGGTCGCTCAAAACAAAATAAAGAAAAAACCTAAAAAAAGCCCCTTTACAATCTAAAGAATTATTAACGTTTCGGTGGCAGGTCTACTTTCATTTTCAAGACAAAATTAATCTAAAAAATATACCGAAACCCAAATATCAATTTACGTTTCTTAAATTTTCATTGTAAATTGTAATAATTTTAATTTTAAATAATATTTAAGTTTTCGTAATTTTTTTTTTAAATAATTTTATCTTGATAATCGGTAGTAGCCTTGCCACCCCAAAGTTAACTTTTTGATTAACGAGGGGCTTTTTTGTTTAGTTTTGGGCGTTCTGCAAGTCCACAAAGGTCAATAATATATTAGGTCCTGTTTAATTAAGACTAAACAACACTTTAGCACTTCTTGTTTTAGCAACTTGAGGTTATGCTGTCACATTCTGTTTAGTGAACAGTATGTATAAGCATACATAGACAGCAGGATTGGAAACATTGTATAATGTTTCATTATTTTTATAAAAAATTAGGTCGAAGAAACATGGTCGTCTTTTTACAAAACATCTACACCTTTATGGGTCAAAAGTATATCCTAAGTACGTCTAAAGGAACGGCCAATATGTCTGGCTAGATATGGTAAATATTCGGCAATTGTCGAAGGCCATTTCTAGTGCTACCCTTTCCTATTTTCAGAGCATACTAACGAAAAGTGTGAAGAAATATTGTTGATTTTAACATAGAATATTTTGCCCATAACCAAATTTACAAGAAATTTTCTTTACTAATAATTTATGAATATATCTGTTCTGTAAGAGATAGTATAAGAATTACAAACGGTAACTTCACATTACTTAGGATTTAATTTTATACAGAAACCTTACTAACTATAATATTTGCTTTAAATTCTGATATCCCTAAAGAGTAAAAACCTATTTTTAATATTTTTAAAGGAAAAATATTTTTAGTTTTTAAAATTAAAAATTTTAAGATATCTACAGGAATTAATCTCTTATTTGTTAAATAAAAACACCTTGCCATACCCTTCCCTAAGTACACCCTATAGATCATTAATTGTTGTATCATTCGTAAAATTGGTGCGATCCTAAATAAACAAAAAGTTTTAGGCTGTTACCTATATGCTTATTTAGACAGTTGGCACCTTTTGGAATGAAAGGTTGAAGTATATTTTTGTTGTCAACCAATTGTTATTTCTACTTTACAAGTAAAGAATATCTTGGTTTTAGTGGTTAAAGTTTTACTTTGATCATATCGTTAAAAATAAATAATAAACATAACAGAAACACATTTTTTAAAATGTATCTGGCATAGTATTTTACTATAAAATTAAATGAATGAAAAAAACTAAATTAAAATAATTTTATTTTCTTAACTATTTGTTCAGTCCTTTATGATATAAAGTAGGAAAGGTACAATTATAAAAATCTAAATAATATCCATAATTGAATTTGTCTGTTAGCTTGTACGGTTTATAAGAAGTCGTGGATCTCGTAAAAACTATAACAGGAAAAACGGAAACCAGAGTCTTCCATACATCGGCGTTAAAGAATATTAGTTTTGTCTTTTATTTAATACTATTACAAAAATAAAATCAATCTTTATGATATCTCCGCCTTACTATTAGTTTTCTTTTACACAATAGGTTTATTTCTTATATAAAATAATTACAGAGCTATCAATAAATGATGCTTTATTGGATTAAAAGATTGTCAGATCAGAAATTAACAAGCTTGCTTTTTGGTGTTTTTGCTTGGCAATTATAAGCTAGATTTTTTTAAAATGCACGTTAAGGTTTTACTTCAAATAGTCCGGTTTTGTCAAAACTGTTAATTATCCCACAAAATATGTATTCTTGACTTAACAATGTTACGCATTTATTAGTAAAAAGAAAAAAACGACTCCTGTTTATTGTATTGTTCGCAGAATATCTTTTAAAAATATCTTTGTTCTCAATATTTTCTTCCCTTATTCTAGATGTTTTTTACTTTAGACTTTATGCTTTCTAATAGGACATAGGAAGCTATTTTATTTAATAATATCTCTTTCCTAGATATAAAAGCTGTTGTAACAAAGAGTGTCGAAGAGGGCTTTGCTTTATTTTTGGGGTTAAAAAATCCCCATTGGCCCTGATGCTGCTCAATCAGCCAGCTCTTCCCTTTCCAGACACAGGTTGCGATGTGGCAGCGTAAGCTTTCCCGGGTTTAGTCGGTAGAACTTCTGGATAGTCGGGCTGTGTAGCCCCGAAAATTCCGAATTTTAAACAAAATATATTTTTTAATGTTTTATATTAAAGAAAGGCACAATTGATTAATTGTGCCTTTTTTGGAAAAAAGGCATGTAACTTTTTATCGCGTGACTTCACTGGTCGGAGGTCAAACAGAAACTGTATTTAGAAGAGGGGAGAGGAACAATTTCAAAAGAAATGGTACAAACCTGTGACTTGGGATGGCCCGTCAAATTTTCATTCTATTTTTGTTTGGTGTTGTTTAAACACACGAGTTTGCTTGAATATATGGGTTTATAATTATTTTGTAGGTAAAAAAATATGCAGTACGCACTTCCAATGTAATAATTTTGGGTGAGGTTATTTGTGCCACTTTTTGATTTAGAGATTGTTTTTTACCTCTCTTCTAACTGTTTGTGTTGTAACAGTCATACATTTACCGTTTATAAATTTATAATATTACAAAGAAAATTAAACTTAGGTACATTTTAAAAATTTCAAGGTGGTATTATAGATAATTTTAATTATCAATTTTTATATTTTTATCGCAACATTATTATAGTGTTAAATTGGTAGATAAGATTACACAACAATAATTTGATGAAAAAAAATGTATAATTTACTTTCACCACTCATTTACATACTAGACGCAAAAAATATAAAAAAATAAAAAAATCTTTACATTACTGAAACTTATCACATGAATCAATATGGCTTTAGACGATTATCTTTATATAAGTGTTAATTGATCTGGGCTGGAAAATCTTATCTATCTTTTTTTTACATACTGCACCTTCTAACAGATATGTAGGCGGTATTTTGTAGAGAATAGAATTTCACCTTTCATGTAAAATATGCTCTATTAAAAGAAACGGGTAAACTTAATGCTTAGTACGAAAATGTTAATCACCGATTAGTTAGCTGGGTTTGAACATATACCCACATTTGCATTTTGTATCTTACTGTGATTCAGTTAAAATACGATACAGTGAATAAATTTTCGATTAGTACCCATACTCGTTGTCGTAAGGAGTTCCTAGAGAAGTAATCCATTTATGTTTTTCAAAAATTCAGATATTCTATCTTTTTTTTTTCGAGTTACTTCCATAAGTTTGCAAGTCTTTCGGAGGTAATATTATACAAATATACTGGGCCATGCCTCATCAAAAAGATTGTAGCCTGACTTCGGCATTTTTAAGCTCAATAGAAATTATTTTTGTGTCAAATGGAATGCGAAATCATTTTTGATTCAGAGCATAATGACTTTTCTTCTGCTTTCTCTTTCATTCTTTGAGCCGGCCGCAGCAGAAAGGTTTAAATTCATAGTGGTTCTTCAGAAACCCACTTTAAAAAGTTAGCCGGAAATTGCGTTGCCTTTTTAAATTCTACAAAATATTAAAAAAAATACAACAGTACGAATTTCGTTAATAAAGGTGACCTGTGGATATTATAAATTAACCAAATCAATAAAGAAATATCTTAACATTCAAAACCGACATATTAGAGGCCTTTACTTATTTTTACAATAATTCACATTTGTAGTTTATATAGAAAATCCGTTATACAACAGTCTTTAAAAAAAGATGGAAATTAGCTCACCATTTTCAGTTGATTTACTGGTCGATGTATTTCATCACTTACAGTTTTTGGTACGCCAAGGCAACGACTAGGGTATACGGCTTCAATTGAGGTGCTGCATAACTTAAATGCCGTTAGTAGATTTATGCTCTCTTGAAACTTAAATAATACAATGCCTAAACGGCTGCAAATTGACTAGATTTGTTAAAGTAATACCATAGACGTTTAACAAATGTCAAAAAACAACTAGAATACTTATCAGGAATTAAAGTACACTTATATGATGCCAGCCAAAAAGGGATTTTTCTTTACAATTTTGGCAAACCTTACAAATGTACAAATACACAAAATATTACTTAAGACAATTAAAAATTATTAATTTTTACAAAAATATAAACCGGCAACAAGATAGAAACACATCACATCGCCATTAACAAAACTCAATCGACAAAATCAACTAAATGACAGTTGAATGAAACCTCATTCCATTTGGTATTGCCGCTACAAGTCCTAGTTATTTCCAGAATTACCTATGAGACTGGCATTGCATGCGTGTACCATTTTTATTACACAGGCACTTATGAAAGTCAGCATACCAATTCTTTTTCGAAGCCTGTGGTTTGTTTCCACAAAGGCAGAGGTAGATAGGCAAGCCATCGTTCGATGGTTATTTTTTTTTTAACCAAAATAAAAATAGTCAGGGCAAAATAAATTTGAAGCCCTCCATGGGGATTTCGTAAACTGTAACAGATTCAGCAAACTTGTACGTTTTATTTTTTTAGTTTATCGAACTTTATCTACAATGATGCATGAAAACTTAAAATCCTTATAAATTGCATTATGTAGATCGACTAAGGATGGTGCTATTTATTTTTGCAGCACTTATTATCAATGTTTTCGTTTAATTACATACCGGTTCTTTTACTGCATTTTAATAGCCTTTTCTTTTCTTAAAATATATGTCTTTAGTTTCTATTAAGAACAAAACAATTAAAAAATGATAAAGCAGGACATACCAAGATATATTTGTATCACCTTTTTGTTATTACATAGATATTAAATTGTTTAAAAATAATTTAGGTCTCTTAGTATTTAAACAAAGTTAATGAATAGAAAAAATGGTAAATTAAAAAATTAAATACTGGTATTTTTTGCCCTTCTAAAAATTGCTATAAAGGCTAAGTTCCAATATTACATTATTTTGCTTTGTTTGCATAGATACAATCCTTTGTTATCAGAACAAAATAAAAAGAAAATCCATACGCGTTTTTAGAAGTTATTAAAGACTTGATTCAGTGTAAATTTGTTGAATGCAAAAGATACCACTGTTAACATTTATTTTACGCTCTAAGAAATTAATCCACTGCTTAGCTCTTTTGTCCTTTAGTATATCGAAACACTTGTATATTTCATTTTTTTTTGATCTTTCAGCTATGTCAATTTTTACACTGCAAACCGACATTTTCCAATAAATTTTGCATTAACTTCGATAATTCGAAAGTTTGATGTATTAAAATTGGTTTATCTTAATGTAAACAAACAAAGCACAACATGGCGGATTTTAGATCGGCGCAGTTAGAACGAATTTTGGTTACCCCTATTGCACACACCTTGTTTCTTTACATCATGTCGGTAATTATGATTACTGAAAAAACGCGTATAGGTTTTCCGTTTTTGCTCTAAATAAAAAAGTTAAGAAAACTGCTAATATTGGAACTTAGCAGACCTCGTGTCGTCACAAGCCGTTTTGGTCTAACCTCAGATTTAACGCCAGACATGAACTTTAAATGCCAACTAGGCCAAAATTATTTTTTTTGAGAAAAGTTTTTCGCGGATTATTCCCCACTAGGTAAAAGAAGAAATTTTACGTGTTTTTGGATTAAAATAATTATTATACAAGTCGCCCATTGGAAATAAAGTCACAAAAACTTTTAAACATGTGAAAAATTAACATAATTTGGTGTTTTCCTCTTTCTTCCAGTAAGTGGCGAAATAACACAGTGATTTGTTCGCCACCACACTGCATACTCGAAGAGCAATTCTATAAAGATGCACCAGAATGCGTAGGCCAAATCCACTATGCAGATTTTCTTGCATCTTTTATTTTCCTTGATACTTATTTGTATTTTAAATTCATTTAAATGCGCGGCAATTAATGAGAATTATCAATGCGCTGAGTTGTGGCGTCATAAATTTTAGGGTACTTACTCATAAATAATAAGATGGTGCCAACGGTTTTTTTTGATGTTAATGTTAATTTTAGAGATACGAATATTAACGTATGCATGTGTGGGCATTTGCATCTTTTTAGAGGGAAAATAGATGTGGGTTCAAAATTTTTACACAGGATTGATTTTTTAAATTTGGATTACATTTCTGTATTGAAATAGAACTTAAAAGTATAACAACAACAAGATAGACTGTAAAAAAATGCATCAGACTGGAACTTCATGTAGCTTTATTGGGAGCTGCTAGGGAAATAATTAAATTTGCTAATTATTCAGAGCAAAAGCCGTTTCTTATAGATGGCCGTAGGGCAATTAAAAAAGTTTTTTGTAGAAGTTGGGCCATTAATGAGGCAAACAGCTCTTCTTGGGATGAAATTATAAATGTTAGGTTATGAAAGACTTAATTTCTTAGATATGGAGACAGTTAAACGAGAGTCTGATTTGGGATACATACAAAGTTTACAAATTAAAAAGAAATAGGGAAATCCAAGCTTTGCCAAAACTACTCTAGCTACGGTGATAATATGTTTATGTCAACTAAATGACGAAAAAACCAATGTTAATTTAAGTTCCTGTAAAAAAAATTCTGCACTTGTTTTTCACATTTAAACAACTATGCTGGCTTAAAAGTTAAAAGAGAAAAGTTTGGTGATGTGTACAGAAATAGGTACCAGTACTGAGTCCTTGGGTGATCCTAAATGAGCTTGATGCATGCTGGAAAAATGACCATCGTCACTAGAATCTTCATAAAAAGATGGATTTCACCATAAGACTACGACGCATAAGGAAGGTGATTTGGTTATGTAAAACAAATGAGAGATCAGCTGTAAATACTGGATAATTTCTGTTTTTCTAAATAATTTAAAAAAACTGGAAAATGGTAATTTTTCCATTACAAACAAAGGACCCCGCAAAAATTTTATAGAAACTTGGCTTCTCCGGTCAAATTAGCTGAAATTTTAGTATAGCATTTCTAAAGGGATTTTAAGCAATAGTCTTCATGAGCACAAAGCCCATAAATGGATGGTTTTTGTGTTATCGCGCCTATAATGTATAAAAATCGTACTCAAAAATATTATTATTTTTTATTATTTTATGTTTACAAAGAGATGTCGGCAAAATAATACCATATATTTTTAAAAAAACTTTTTAAAGTACCAGAAAAAAAAATATTAGCGAAAGTAGTTAAAATAGATATTTAAAAAATTCTTATAATTGCAGCATAAGCTAAGTTACGTATACAGCCAGGGGTGGATTTACGCAAAGGCTGAGTAGGCTGACCTGGGGCGGCAAATATTATAAGCGGCAAATTTGCAATTAATTTTTTAAATAAATGTAATCGTAAATTTTAATGATATAATTAATGATTGCAGAAAAAAGGGTTCAAAGAAAAGTAAGAAAAAAATAAGTGTGAATTTGCTTTTTTATAAGTATGTATAAATATGAGTAAGGGAATAAAATTAACACAATTCTATATATAATTAATATTGGAAACTAAGA
Source organism: Listronotus oregonensis (assembly GCA_019359885.1). Classification (NCBI taxonomy): domain Eukaryota; kingdom Metazoa; phylum Arthropoda; class Insecta; order Coleoptera; family Curculionidae; genus Listronotus; species Listronotus oregonensis. The sequence continues at coordinate 33,732 of JAHBCN010005683.1, read as the reverse complement.
GTATTTTTTAGTACGATTTTTACACCTTCTAAACGAAATAACACAAAAAATATCCATTTTTGGGCTGTATGTTCAGATTATTGCTCAGAATCCCTGTGGGAATACTATACTAAATTTTTAGCCAATTTGACCGGGACCCAATTTCCATAAGATTTGTGCAGGGTCCTTTATAAATGGAAGTGATAGGTTCCAGTTGTTTTAGAATAGGTTGCAGGAAGCCTCTTTTAGAAAAAAATACTTTACATACTTACCTAGCGTCTCTTATTCTATACGATTTCAGCCCTTATCTAAAAATATAAAAAAACCTATTTAAATACGTATTTTACTATTGCAGAAAAATAAATACAATATCAAGTATACGATAGTAAAAGCCAAGGCATGATTTCATTAGTAACGAAAGAGAATTACTTAAATATGTTAATTTGCACCATTAAAATTTAAATTTTCTTACATCAACTAGCTTATAATCTATCAGATCGAAATCACCAACAATAATTTTACCCGTCGAGTAATTAGGTATTGATTGGTGTCAGGCTAATTACCTGATTATCTCAGTATATCTCTTGTTAAGTATGTGTATAATAATTTCTTACATGTTGTCTGTAAAAAAATGTGATTTAATTAAAGAGATCTTTAAATTAACCTAAAAATTATTAAAGATATAAGTTCTGTTTATTGTGGTTAGTGTGATTCGTTTACCAAAATATATTACAATCTACTGCATATTAATTAAAAGTTTTTTGTCGCTTTCTAATATTTTTCTGGATTTTTTTCTATCTTCTGTATGTGCAGGATAAAATGAAAACTGGAAAAATACATCTACTAGTTACTCTCAATTAACCGAAAATATCCAAAAAAATTATTGGAACAAAAATTAAACCACTTCTAGACGTTCTATAACTACCATTAATACGTATCAGGTTTGGACATGCCTGGTGTACATTTAAGAGAGTATTAGAAGTAATCTGGATCATATATACTTTAAATGCAAAGGTATGCTGTTTATATTGATAAACTCTTAACGTTAACCATAGAATAGAAATAATTGCAGTTAAAAGCCCACTCAATATAATAAATTTTTTATCCCTACAAAATGTAAAAATGTATAAAGTGGTTAAAAAATTAATTTAAAATTATAAAGAATAATAAGAAAATTTAGTTCCACCAAAATCTAGAATCTAATATATCTAACATCTAAAATAAGACCAATTTCTGCCCACAAATTTAATCCACTTATTTTTTACTTACCAAGTTATTTACTGATCCGTCTGTAATTTTCATTAGTACCGAGAGTTGTTTTCATTAAAAGAGACAGACCAAAAAAAAACTTGCCAAGTCAAAAAAACAAAAAATAGAACCAAATCTCTGGACGGAACTTGGACTTATTTTAAATTTCAGTACAAAGACCAAAAGTTTAGGGTGGGAATTTGACCCTTTTTTGACATTACTGTTTTTTGTTAGATCTCTTCTCCATTTTTACAGTTTATCGAGTAAAAAAAGTGAGGAAGGGGTTTTATTCCTTTTTTTTTCAGTATACCTTGCTCTATAGGTAGAAACTTTAGACTTGAATATGAAGTACGAAAATTACTCATTTCCTAAATCGTGCCTGGTTTGGGGCCTGATAGGTAAAATGTAGCATTTTTCTTTTATTTATTGAAAAAAATCCTGTCTGCATTTTAAATTCTAACCCAATTATGACTTAAGAAACTTAGGTTAAATTAGATTGCAGACTTCTAAAATACCCCTAAATATACAATATTACCGCCCCTGTTTCAGAGCGTTGCTAGTAAAAGTGTGTATTTTTCAGAATTTTTTCTTTACATGTGTCCTAAATCCTAGTTACGTACAAAATTTAAATTTTCAACTCCCTCAAGAAGTGTCCCATAATTTTAGAGAGGCAGTCAGTTAGTTAGTCAAACAGTCATTCGGTAGTAAAATAAACGATTATCAAAATCGAATATCTCAGAAACTACGTGGCATAACTTTTTTAATTTTTTGACAGGTAATAGGAATACCTATGTAAATATACATTTGAAATTTCATACCTTTACGTGGAAAGATAACTAAGTTATAATAGGGAGATAAACACGCCTAAATGTTTCGTGTAATACCCACACTGCATGTGTCGGGCCAAAACTCGCCATGGCGCACTACCGTGCGCGTGGATATTTTTATTTGCTTACCAACCTTAAAATTTTTCTGTGTTTTAAACCGGTTATGTTAATAAAAAAAGTCTCCCCAATAAAATCTGTTGCCCTGAAGCCCAGAATACCTATGGATCAGTATTCTGGGCCTGAAGCTTGTCACCTTATATGCTTGTGCTAGTGTACCACATCTAATGAAAACTTACTAATTTTTTTAAAGACAAAATTACGAGTACATTTTATAAATGGGCTTGTATCTTGAAACTGACAAAAGCCAAAATACAAGAAAAAGTATACAAATACGAAAGTTGCCTTGGACAAAAATAAAACTAGTTAATTCCAAATTATTAATGCCTAATATTAAAAATGTTTCAATCTAATTAACTTAATATTATTATAACCATTGTTTATTGCCTATTTCCTTTAAACCAAACAACAAATAATTGTTTATCCAAACTTTCGTCACCGTCACCCAACTGCAGCGGGCAATAAATAAACTTTTATGATCGTTTTATCTTTCCGCTAAAATTATTGATACTTGGGCGACACATTTACTGGATTTAATTACGGATACTTCCTTGATTACGCACTGAGTTATTAAATAAAACCATAAAAGTTAAATTTTAACATGCACTATTCATGGATAACGATGGTAATAAATTTACAAAAAAAATACCCCAAACAAATTTGGAATTCTACCTTGCTACTTAATAAATATATAAAGAAAATACAAAAAAATATAAAATATATTTTCTATGAGAGTGATAGTATAGTTAATTTTCCATTTCTATTTTAAAAAACTTATCTTCTTCTTACTACATGTAGCTTAAATATTTATTTGTAAAAAGTTATTTTAATTTTACCCGTATATGCATTGTTGACATTACAGATCTTTAAAAATCTTGAAAGTGTTACATTTCTGTACTTATACATTTTATAGGGCCGACAATACATATGACTGTTTAGGCAGGAAAATGCATTTCCGTCCCCATTTCCCTGCTATTTGTTTTATTTTTTAAATTGTTTTAAATTTATACTTTTAATACAGATCTTACTCATATCGTAATAAAACCACCAGCGAGTTTTAAAGCTAATATTTATGTCCTGTATTTTATGGACCTTATTAAATCTACAACAAATTCACATTAATGGTTAAATTAGCATTGGTATTAATTATAGAAATCTTGAGACCATCCTGTTGAAGTTGTGTTTGGTTTAAAATTATTATTTCTTGCGGAGTTTCTTTATGTGATGTACTGGGCAACTCAATATTCTTAAAAGTAGCGGATAACATCAGGAAATTCTTACTTTTGTTTTCCAAAGATGACATTCTCCCAGTATTTTCAGTTGCAATACATCGGCCTCTCAGTCAGTAAGCTTGCGGAGGTACGTCGAAAAGCAACCCAAGCCAATGTTACACTATCGAAGTTCTTTAACCAGATATGTAAGATTTCGTACAATAAAATGTTTAAGGTTTTGCCTTAGACGTTAAGGGTCGAAAAAAAAAGATTGTATACAAACCTCGACGGAAAACTCATTGCTCTCTCGAGGTTTAGTTTAACCTCTTGGGTAGCAATAAGGCATATTCCGTAATATACTATTGTTCTAGGGGCGTATAGTTATAGTCGAGGACACGAAGAAATGCCCGAGGGATTTTTTGTGCAGTAAGATGGATTTGAATGCGGCTTTTTGCATTTGATTCGTATTAACGTCTACAAACTTTGTGAACAAATTTAGTTAATGGAAAATAAAAAACTGCCCTTGTACAATAAAAAAATGGTATTTTGACCAATCGCTATCAAGAATTGGTATGTCAAATATAAATTTTAAGTGGAAAAATTACTTAACAACTGTCAACTTAGCTGTCACCAGTTTTTCCGGAAAAAAAATCGAAAAAAATTCATGCAAGTTTGACAAGTTGCCTTGTAAAAACAAACTTGATGGTTTCTATGCTGCGTTGCTATGTACCGTTACCAACAACAAAGATCACAAACGACGCTTACGAATTTATTAATTTTTCAACTGAAACTCAAAATAAATCGGTTTGGAAATGTTTCCGAAAGTAAAATTAATGCGGCTGTTGAAAATAGTGTTCTACTAAATACTCAGAAAACTCACACATCGATCTGGAAACAATTTATGGAATTTTGCCAAGCAAAAAATTACCAATTACTCCAGACAACAACTACAGGCGAGCTAAATTTAATCCTCAAGGACTGGGCATGGAACATGCGTAAAGCTAATGGGGAAGACTACAAAGAACTATGTGTAAAAGTAATGTGGAATATCGTTGCCAAAAAACTGCAGGAAAAATATTTTCAAAAATTTAATATCGTGTTCGACCCATTCCACGACATTATCTTTAAGCCAGCTAGAGACGCTCGAAATGCGAATAGGAGAAGTCTCCATAAACATGAAGAAAAAAGGAAAACAAGTTCAGCTTCTTTAAATATGGACGACTACTACAAGATGGTGTCCTTATGGGATGAGACAACCCCAACCGGGTTGCAGCGTAAATTTTACTTTATTACAGCAGTTGAGCTTACTTGGAGGGGCGGAGAAGCGGCTCGTTGCTTAACAGAACATTTTAAAGAAGAAATTGATAATTATGGAATGAAAACAGGTGAGATATTGCTTTTTAATTTTGCAACAAAATCTGTAAATGTTTATTATAACTTGGCAAAAAAAACGCTTATATCAAAACAAAATATGTGCGCATACTTTTTTATCTTGGCGTAAAATCTGTTTTCGCAATTTTTTATTGTCTTTTTTGCAATACCTTGTATAAATCACGTTTTGCCATTTTCTTAGCATCCAAAATTTGCTAGCTGTACTATTTTTGTAAAAAAAAATCAAAAAATCAAAAACGATATATAACCACTAAAATTCCTTTTGCTGTTCCAAAAAAATTAAAAGTTACATATATCTACTTTAAAATCACACTCCAAAATATATTTTGACATTTAAGTCAAATTATGTATCCCTTGTTTTAGGAACGATCAAGTATAACACAGTCTTCAGCAAAACTGAACAAGGTGGTGCAAAAAATCTGTGCGATAGCAAGTGGCTTGTTCCTAATTCAAAAAACCCTGAGTTTTGTCCGGTACGTTTGTACAAATCCCTGTTAAACAAACGATCGTCTAAAATAACAACAGATAGATTGATTTTGACACCAAATTTAGCATGGCAATCCAATCGTAGCACTGGATGGTTTAAAAACATTCCTGTTGGAAGAAATGAACTGTCAAAATGGACAAAAGACGCAGCCCCAAAAACAGGTATGAACACGACAGAAGTTAAAATATCTAACCATTCTATACAATCAACTGCTGTTACTAATCTGGCAAAGGCCGGTGTAGGCGAGCAGCAACTCACAGGGCATTCTAAAGCTGCGTCGATCCAACCGTATCTACAAATGGACAGTCAGCATCATTCAAATATCATCACTGCCTTAAGAACCGTCCAAAATAATGTGCCATCTACAAGCTTCCAAGCTCCCTTGAAAAGACAGAAAATAGACACTTTTTTGAGCCAACACCATCAATCGTTTGACACTCCTCACAGCAACATAGAGAATAGTGCTACTGCAAACATAATTAAAAACAATTTAACCGATATGGCTAACAATACTCCTGTAACCTACAATAATTGTAATTTTTATATTACTTGTAATTTAAAATGAGTTTGAAGTAATTACCTTTCCTAGCTTGAAAGTTATATTGTTCTTATTAATTATTGTTCTTATTGTTTTAATAAAAAAATGTTGTATTAAAATAAAATGTTTATTTAACTCAGGAAATAATCTTACCAAATATCCCTCGTCCATCTAATTTTTCCTGTGGAAAAATTGGAACACTCGTTTCTAAGTAATCTGTTTTAACAAATTCGCAAAAGTGGAAAAATCCTCGTCTTCGACTCGGATTTTTAAAACCACTCTCGCTTATGCTATTTGTTAAAACAAATTACTTAGAAACTCGTTTTCCGATTTTTTCCGGAAAAATTAAATGCACTAGGGATATTACCCCCGAAAATAGGCCCAAATTTGTTACTCGGGGGGTTTCGACGTCGTTGAACACGAATATGATAATATCAAGGGCCTACGAAGTACCTGGTGCACGCTAAGGATGGCGTAAAAGTCGTATTCTGTAGTTTTACGACAATTTCTCATAATATCAGCCCAATTTTGTTACTTTGAAGGTTTTTGAGTCTGCTGAACACGAATATGGCATTGACAAGGACCTGCGAAATACCGGGTGCGCGCTAAGAATGGTGTAAATGTCGTCTTCTGGAGTTTTACGACAAATCCTCCTAATATCAGCCAAATTTATTTACTCAAGAGGTTTTTGTTGTTGCCGAACACGAATATGACATTGGCAAGGGCCAGCGGAGACCTGCTGCGCGCTAAGGATGGTGTAAACGTCGTCTTCTGAAGTTTTACGACAAATTTTACTAATATCAGCCCAATTTTGTTACTTAGGGGTTATCGAGGTCGCTGAACACGAATATGATAGTGAGAAGGAACTGCGGAGTACCTGGTGGGCGGGAAGAATGCTTTAAACGTCGTCTTCTGGAGTCTTATGACAATTCCTCCTAATATTACCCCAATTTTGTTATTCAAGAAGTTTTTGTGGTCGATTAACACGAATCTGATATTGATAAGGGTCTTCTGGAGTTTTATGGCAAATCCTACTAATATCAGCCCAATTTTGATTCTCGGGGAGTTTTTGTGGTCGGTGGGAGGCTTGCGGAGTACTCGGTGCGCACTAAGAATGGTGTAAACGTCGTATAGCAGTACCCGGTACTAGATCATGGGCTTCGAGGTACCCGGTGTCCGGATAGGTTGGTATGAATGCCGTCTTCCGAAATTTTGTGGTAATTTGTTAAAAGTTAAAAATTATAATTTCTGCTTATAGTATTTGTTCATAAAATTGTTTAAATAATATTTTAGTATAAAAAATAAATTTTTTTGAAAGTTTAATACATATTAAAAATAATTCATTAATCAATTTAACTGCTTTCTTCTACTTTTTCGATAACCCCCAAGTAAAAAAATTAGGCTGATATTAAAAGGATTTGTCGTAAGACTCCAGAAGACGACGTTTACACCATTCTTAGCACGCACCAGGTTACCGCAGGCCCTTGCCAATGTCATATTCGTGTTCAGCAACAACAAAAACCTCTTGAGTAAAGAAATTGGACTGATATTAGGAGAATTTGTCGTAAAACTCCAGAAGACGACTTTAACGCCATCCGTAGCGCGCACCAGGTACTCCGTAGGTCCTTGATAATTTCGTATTCAGCGACCTCGAAAACCCCCGAGTAACAAATTCGGGCTTATTTCCATCATTATTTGCCTAGTTGTAATTTTTTTGTAATTGCAAACTTTAAAATGCATTTCAAAAATACCATTTTTCTATTGTACAAGGGCAGTTTTTCATTTTCCATTAATTAAATTTGTTCACAAAGTTTGTAGACGTTCATACGAATCGAATGCAAAAACCGCATTAACCTTTACTGCACAAAATCTCAGGCCTATTTGTGCTACGTTTCCTCGACTATTATTTACATTTCTTGCCGCAAAAGCTAACTATTCTATTCGAGAAAATTCTAAGATATTGAAAGCCTTTATGACGTGCATTGTGTTCGATTTTTTTAATCACCATTTTCATATAATATTTTTACGTGTCTTTTAAACTTTAAGCATCTAATAATTAATTTTAATCGTGTAAATCATCTGGTAAAAGAGAATTGTATCTAGGATATTAATTTGCAACAAGAAGTGAGGAAATCTTAGGCCTAAAATTGGCAATTGAAACAATAAATTCAGTGGTAGAGGCTGACAGAATCACTGTGAGTCTTTACTCAAAGAAAAGTTGAAAAAATAATACCAACTCGCTTATGATATCTTTCAAAAATGATGGTCCGGTAACAACGACAAAAATTGTGATTTTGTCATATTTTATAGATAGATCAGAAACTGTGTCGCCGTCCTTCCTATTTATTCTATGTTAAAATTATGCATCTCTCTTGACAAGAATCAAGATTTTTTGAATAACGAATAAAATTATTTGGGAAAAAGTTTTGTAAATTAAGGGAGTAGCTAAAAGCTTTCTAAAATAAAAATTACTGTTGTGGAATTTAGCTAGATAGGATTCAGTACCCTAACGGTGGTGTTAATAACAGGTTAATTTTTCATCAGGTCAGATGTCTCCAAAAAAGATATTTTATATTTTTAAAAAAATATACAATATCCTGAAAAATATATTTCTAGAACGACTAGATGATAATATTTGTTGCAAGAAGTTCTGCCATGTAACCCAATCGATGAAAATTAATAGTGCTCATCCTTTAGCACTGTATCCTAGGAAAAATAAAAAATTTTTGAAAAGATCCGGAACGCATCTCTTTTGAATCATATTTTACCGCCTTTTTTTGTCGAAAAGCTGATATTCGCGAAAATGATTGTTTATGATAGCTTATTTAAACAGGCTAATGGCGGACGCTATCTGACCAGTAATTTTATACATATATGAAGTTTAATAGTTTGTTTACTATATTTAAATCGGACAATACCAGTTCAAACGCTAAATCTTTCAAAACATCACTGCAAAAATTTTGCGATTTTAGAGAAACCACACATCGGATAGCGTCCGCCTTATGCCCGTTTAAGCAATATATTATAAATAATTATTTTCCCAATGATCAGCATACCAACTTTTAAAGGGTCCAGGTTTTAGATTTTTTAAAAAGTTGTCAATATTAGCGGCTTTTTAGTTTTTTCTTGGCGAAAAATAGGAATTGGCAAAAAACCGTTTTATTTCTTTTTAAAATTTTTACAAAAGTCCCATTGACAGTATCGCGATTAAATTAAACTTTTTTTACTCTAAAAAAAATCTCTCTTTGACATATTTTTTTATATTAAAAACAGAAAAAACCCAACTTTATTATAAATTTTGTTTCTTTTGGTTCTATGCACCTTTTTCTAAAAGATGGCACTGGTGGTTTGCTGTTAAATGTTGGTTACCAAAATAGAATATATTTTGCTCTGTAAACTGTACTATTTTTGTATTCTAAAAGCTTAGACTTTTTTAAATAAATAAAATATACTTAGGTACGAAACTAAAATTGTTATAGAGTTTACTAACAGAAAAAAGGCACAAATTACATTCGAAAACGGTTTTCTTTACACCCGATTTTTTGATCATGTAAAACTTTTCCAAATATTTGTAATATGGTAGACTTAGGATTGACTTTAGTTTGTTATCAAAATAAATATTTCATAAACACACACAATAACCTCTTTAGCGGCATAATATGACCAAAGAAAAACACACAAATGAAGATTATATGGTCATTGTTTCTAACGGTTTCCTGACACGAACATGCCATTGTTTATGCCGGCATATTGTACGTATTTAAGTCTTAAGTTATCTTAAAATTATACAAGTAAAGTTAGTTTCGTATTAATTTTGTCTGGTTCAACATTGTTTCATAAATATGCATGGCTACTGTTATTGTTCCCAAAGGTGGTTTGAAGCAATGCTACATGGAACTTTTTCAAATGAGCTTGTTGTTTTAATTAAATACTACCTATACACCTTGCAGAGACAATTATTTCTTGTAGCCTATTCATAATGTAAACATAAAACTTTTTTTATTGTAAAGCCACTACTGAATTTTTTCAAGAATTGCCTGCACCTTCTTTGTTACTCTTCCGCAACGAATCAAAATAGCCTAACAGTAATTTTAATTTAAAAAAATGCATTATACCGTCTTTATTAATTATACTTAATAAAATATGTCCAAAATCAGCAAGTCTTCACAATACTTAAAATTGCTAAATAGCAATTAAGTCAAGTCCAATTGGGTCAATTCTGGAATGAGTACCAGAACATATTGGTATCAAAGGTAACGAGGCGACAGATAAACTGGTAGTACTGCGGAGAGAACGACGATGCGGAACACACCCTTTTCGCATGCCCCAAATGGGAACGAACGAGATTGGAATACCAGAGGGGTACTGAAAGAACATTTGATGCTGTCAATATGATGAGAAATGTGATGGAATCAGAAAAACCTGGAAAGAAACTTATTCAATTTTTCGGTACATTATAGAGAACAAAGAGAAAGAAAGCCGAAACTGAAACAGACTGCCTCTACACTGAAGTAATGCAAAAGCGGATTCCGGTGTAGAGAGCGAGACGACAGGGGAGGGGTTTTAGTCGGTAAGAATCCGACACTACCCATACCACTTGGGTGTCTTATGCAAGATTTCCACTCCTTTAAAAAAAAAAAACTGGTAGTAGTGGGTAGCAATAATCCAAACTTGATAGTACTCTATTATCCAGGCATTCTGGACAAATTTTCAAACGGTGGACCAAATATTGGACCAAAAAAAAGTTTGAGAAATTATGGATAACGGAAACAAAGATAATGCATGCAGGGCAATGCTTAAAGGACCTGGAATTTGGCGTCAGATTATTCGGCATGGAAAGAATCAACTAAGAACTGTCACAGGCTTGGTATCTGGACATTGGTATACTAAAAAAGACCTATTCAGATTGGACCTGGCATTATATAGAATATGAAGATGGTGTGGTAATGAGGGTGAAACTCACTTTTGCGTAATTAAAGAATGTAAGGTTTTAGAGAGTACAAAAGGGGTCATCTTTGGAACCTACAGAATAGAACCAAGATCACTGACCTTGTCAGAACCGGGACGAATGCTGTATTTGACGCACAGCATCGGACTGGACAAGAAACTGATACCTTAGACCTCTAGCTATCCCCATCTTAATAGTATTTGCGTACAATGGCCAACGCTGGCGGAATGCGCAGTAAATCCTTTAAGAAGAAAAGTCGGCTTATATCTTTACCCATAAGTTTTAAAAAAAGAAGAATAAAAAATATGAGAAACCCAATTCATAATCAATTATGTAAATTTTGAAAGATTCATAAAAAAAAACAAATGACTTTTTTTACAATGCATACTATATTTTGTATTGAAAAAATTATAAGACAAAGAAATTAGTTCATGGTCTGTTTTCGCTCGTATTCTGAGCAATTTCCTGGTTTTCTTGCGTTTAAAAAATTTCAAATGAGAACGTAAAAAATGTAGCTAAGGTGACATGATGAAACCTAACGTCTTTAATTACTTTAGTAAGTTTAGTTTAGAAGTAGTGCAAAAATTTTGAGAGCGTCACAAATATTTCATTTATAATCTTCGTTTTTTATGCCCTAAAGTAATATACGCATCTACGCATCTTCTCAAATATATTTCTTTTATATTTACAGCAGGGACACAGATGGTTTTTTTGTTTTTATTAAACGACAAAATTGCCTTTAGACTTGTTTTCAAAGAGTGCATACCCAGTCGTTAAGTCAAGGTGTTTCATTGTTTTATTGAACCAATATTTTCATTATGGGGAATAAGCACAAAGTAAAGTAATTTAGTTATTTTGTTTTACATACTTATTATATTAAAATATAGTGTTAATGTTTAATGGTTCAAATAAATTGCCACGACGAGTTATTTGGACCAAGTCGGAAAAAGATACATTTTACGGTCTGAAATGAGTCCCTAAAATAGCCATTTTTGAAGCGAGTACAAAAAATATATTTTTTAATTACTCAGGTTCATCTAAATTATATCGGTTTACCTACTTTGTACTGCCACATGTGGTTATACAGGAAACAAACAGTATATTTTAAATTTATTTCTTGGCACGCAGGATAAAGCAAGCAGATCTATTATTGCATTTGCAGGATTTTAAAACCGCATAAAAGCGAATTATCGCAAATTATTCTTGGCAGGTATATGCCAGATAAAAGGCGTTCCAAGCGCGAGTAAAGTTTTCAAACCTCTGCCGGCCTTGTTGGCAAAATATCTTGAGATTTTTTAGGGTACATTATAATTTTAATTATGTATCAGGCATGTCTTTGAGATGTACCGTCCGTATAAATACAACTGAAATCAAAAAGGTTTGAGATTTCAGAAGTTCTCGCGCAAATAACTTTAGATAAAGTCAGACAAGCCTAAACGCAAACTCTAAAAGAGTGCAAGCATAACGTATTAAAGTGTTACCAGTGTCTTATATATATTTTGTAAACAATTAATAATATATTTTAAATGAAAACTAATTAATTTACGAATTAATAAGAGGCACCACCATTTAAAAATATGAATAAAGGGCTTTTTATAGCTTTTTCATAATTATGAACTAAATATTATTCTTGGCCCTTTTTACCCATATATTTCTTATTGTAGATGGTCATTCTTTTAGCCTAATGCTAGGGTGCCCCGGGGCTCAGTACTGGTAGCAACTCTGTTTCTTCTTGACATTAACGATCTTCTCTCTTTCACAATCAATCGCATTCATAGTTTTGCTTACGATAGTACCCACTCTCATATTAAGTTTTTTTAAGCTCTGATTTAAAATAAGCACAAGGAAATACAAATATCTCTTTTAAAGCAACTTATACTTATATTGGAGTGGGGCGCCAAATATCATGTTTAATGCCTTTAAAACATTATAATGTTTGCTGTCGCAAAAAGCCTATCCCAATTTATTATTTTATAAACGGCAAGGCAAAAGTCATTCAACCTTGTTGGCGTTTCTTTGCCTTAACTGATATAAACACATTCATACAGCCTTAGCAAAGTCAGAAAATATTTCTCCCCTTCTAATCTGTATACTTTGTATCCCAAAGTAGACCCTTTATAGAACATTTTTCTTTTATCTGGGAAAAGACGTCCACAATTCTTAACATTCTTTATTTTAATTAAAGAAGGGCTGTTTGTCTTTTTGGTGAGTCCACGCACACAGGAAAGCTTTTTTCTCTTGCCCACCGACAGGCTGTAGGGAATCTGTCGCACTTTTATAGGTATTTACATGGCTTCTGCTTCAAGAAATTAGCCAGTATAATTCCCCATTTGGCAGTTTCCAAAGAGCAACACGTAGTGCCATTCTTATGCATGCTTACAGCCCAACTTGAGAGGCCCCAAATTTCTCACTTTGTTCATGCCTTTATCCCTACAGTGCCCAGACTGTGAAACCTGGAACAAAATTTTCCCTTTTCGTCAGATTCTCAGATCTTTAAGTCTTTTGTTAATAAACTACTTCTTTCCTTACTTATGACATCCTAGGTATGTTAGTACTTAGGCTGGCTTCAGTGCTTGACCAACAGTCAGTCTTGACATCAGTTGAACGTAGCTATATCAATGAAAATGTCGGATCAGCTACAGTGCAGAGCTGAAAGACTGCTATGCGCGCATATATTTTTTTGATATAGCTACGTACACTAACCGTCCGTCGGTCGAGCAATAAATCCAGTCTTTGGCCTTAAGCCTTTATGGACTGTCTCCAGGATAAAAAAATATACATTTTTTAAAACACTATAACTTTAAAATAAATTGATGATGGTTTACCAAAATTCACACTTTTTTAAATGATTTAACCCCGTTTTTCCATTGTTGAGGGTTTAAGATCCCTAGATATGCATCAGTAATCTGGTACTGTATATAACGACTTTGGTAAAAATAAGAGGAAACAGTAGGTACGCATAATGTACTGCAAAGTACACATATTTACTGTTGGGGCGCATTCAATGAACGTTAGGAAGAATGCTTTTCGACCTGCTTAAAGGATGCAACCTCCTCAAAAAAGGGATACAATAGATCTGCATCAGTGAATAACACTGGTATATGACCAACTCTGCTTAAACCAACTAACCAACCAATTTTAAATTCAAACACCATTCATAACTCCTAACCTGGGGAAAAAAGAGCAAGGCGTTGTATATCGTTTTTTAATAATTTATTATATAAATACTACCTCTAACCTAAAAACTATAAATTTTACTCCTTTTTTCTGACATTATATATACTTATTAGGATTCATAGACCCCAAAATCATAAGTCAATCATCGAAAAACCTATTTAAATTATTCATAATTCCAAAAGAGCTGGTGAAATATGTTTAAAGCTGACAGGATGTTTTTTATTTAGTTATGATCCATTGGCGTGGCAGTTTGTATTTTGTCAAAAGAAATTGCTATTTAATAAAAAGGGTATAAATAATGTCTATTAAGTCGAGGACATCGCTACGTTCGCGCGTTAAGGGATTAAGGGACAGGGACAGGGAGTTAAATACAATACTTTTCCGGCGATCGTTTTGTTATTGAATTTTGATATATATTGTATTGTATACAATAATAATAAATACTTATAAATAAACAGTCTCTAAAAAATGTTTACCCATTGAACAGGAGTGTTAATAAGTTGAATAAATTAACGCCAAGTTGGTTTTATCTTGTCGGTGATCATTGGTATTAAATTTTGGAAATCATAATCTTTCTTGATTTTTTTCAGGATGTATTTCGGTTTTAGGCAACCAACCTAACAAATTTCTTAATTCTAACATCCCAATAACAAGGCTGGGGACAAAATGTTTTGTTTTGCGTATACTTAGTTGCCTAAGTCAGAATAGAAAATCACACAATACTGAGGGCTGTTAACTTAAAAAATCAAATTATTCTGTCATCCGTCATTTTATCCTGATTTGGCATCAAATGACTTTTTTCTCTTCTGAACATTAATAATAGATTGCAGAGCCCACGTTTTTTGTAGGCAGAAGAAGCCGATGAGGCATTTAAAAACCATGTTTGTTTGTCTAAAAATGAAAAGGAATGGTCGAATTCATGTTAAGTCCATAGATGAAAAAAAAAAAATATTATATTTATTTTAAAAAATAATTTAAAAAATTTTAATGCGAAGTAACTGGTTTTTTATTATTAGGCTCAAAAAATAAATAGTGCCTTTCTGACTTTGAATATATTACTTGTAAAATCCGATAAAAATTGTTCCATACAGATATTTAATAAAAGTACTATAAGAGAAATTCGACTTTAGAGCCTTAAGAAAGAAGTTTAATTATAACATAACAGTTTGGGAGCATCATTTTAGTTAATTATATTTATAACAATTTTTGTTACGCCTATGACCCCTATTAGCATAAATAATTAAAATGGATCTAAAAAATCATATTTATATACGAGACATGCACAAAAGTCGTTAGAGACTCTAGTATAATAAAAGTGATCGATAGAACTTAGTAACGAACAGAACATTCTTTTAATTTCCGTCGAATATAAATCTGGATTTTTTGTTTAAGAATTATTTTTGCGTTTCTATTTATTGTAGTTTATGACATTAAATCGGATAAGCTTTTTATAGCATTGGTTTTTAATAAAGAAAAATTTTTATAATATTTACGAAGAAGAGTTTAAAATATATAAAACCTTATACAATTAAGATTTTGTAGGTTCCTCAATAGGTTTTGTCATTTAATTGGAGCTTTTTTTTATGAAGACGTATTGAGAAATTGTCTTTATCGCCTTTGCTAAAATTTTAGTAACCACAGCTATTTTTTTTAGAATAGACGCGAGCCAAGCTCTTTGCAGAAATGTGTGCTTAAGCGATCAGACTTTGCTGTTGTAATAAAGTTACTTTGCAAAGAACATCCCTGCTGTTCCTTTAAAGTATTTTTGCTGTGCTTAAAAGGTAACTTTGCTGTAATTACAAAGTGACTTCCATATAACTTTAAAATGCTCTGTTTTCACAACAAAAGAACTAGCAGTACCAGAAATCTCTCTCCTCCTGCAGTAAATACTATCTAGCACAGGAAGGTTTTTTTTCTTGTCCCTGAATATTTTTTACTATTAAAAAAAAATTGTAGTAAAAAATGTCTTTTCTTTTTCAATAAGTTAAATTGAATAGCGTAGGAAAACTCTTTTTTACACAAAAAATGTTTTTTCTTAAAGTACCAATTTTTTTCTCTATTTTATATAGGTTAGCCGTATTTACTGCGCCCACTAATGCTATCTCAGTAGATTACAAGATGATTTAAATTGGCAAAAATATATAGTTTTCAAAGCTTTATAACAATGAGCTTGCAAGTAATGTTTTGTTTTGGACCGAAATAAAACATTTAAAAAATTCATAAAAACGTTTTCCCATACGTAACTCTAAAATAGTGAGATTCTCAACAAAAGGTTTTTAAATATTTTTTAGCATCTTTTGACCTCATTATTTTAATAATATATCATATTTGTCTTTAATGTAAATATTTAAGGTACTTCCCGTACACATTTGCGCTTATTTAAACCACTTTGTTACTTTGAATGTATTTTAGAAAATACTTGCGAGCCGCACTTAAAAGTACCACCATGTATGAAATAAATAAAAAAAATTGCTACTATAACAATAAACATTTTTGAAGTAAACAAACATTTTTCCTATGCTATTTAATTTTATTTATTGGGATATAAGGATAATTTACACATGGGTATCAGTAAAAAAATTAATTAGTTACAATTTTTAATAATTCCTTTACAGACTTTTTTAAATCTCTAATACAAGAACTAAGCCAAAATGCATGATTCTACTTCTTGCGAATGTAATAAATTTTATATAGGTGAAACTTCCAGACCATTAGCCTAACGCATAAAAGAACATACACAGAATTCCACAAATCAAAAATCTGTCAACACGCATTAGATAAAAACCACATAATAAACTGTAAGGCTTTTATCAGTTTAGCAAAGGAAACTTGTTCAAAAAAACGTAAAATAAAGGAAAGTGCATTTATTTTATTAAATAAAGATAAATGTGTAGTATCAATATCTGTTAATTTAAATAATACATGGTTACCTATGCTTAATGCTGAAGTAAATTCAGGTAAACGTAAAATAATCAATTAACACAGCGTACCACCTTTTTTGTCCTTTTGACAGTATAAAAGCTTTCAGAAGTTTTAAAAGCAAAATTTCTTAAAAGTTAGTTTAATTTTTCCTTTTTATTTCATCTTGACAACGTTGGCTGACTTGCCACCGAAACGTAGATTAGTATTTTTGATTTTTGTTTTTTCTTGGGGGAGGGGTTTCTTCTTTTTGTTGCAGGCGATCTAGCAATTCATAGGGGTCAATAGGACTGAGCAGGCTCAGCTCGCTATACCCTAGGACCTGGACCGAAGTGGTCCCATTTCCTAGAAGATTTTAAGGCGAGTACTCCAAAACAACCAAAGGTGGTGTGAAAATTGGGATGAAACTTGGCAAGTTAAATCCTGATGTTTTTTATATCCCAGGTTAACTGACCTAGATGTTTTACCTGAGTACAAGTTCTGACAAGAACTGTTCAGGAACTTATAAGTCACATTTTTTTTCTAGTTATTTACTTTTTATTTATTTAAATTTAATCTTAATAAGACACAGACACGAGCTAACAATTTACGTCATGTAAGCTAAATTTTCTGACTTCTGCTTTAAAATTAATGTGAACTACTATATTTAAAAGCAATAGTAAAAAAACGACACACGCTTTTCTGCGTCCTGTCAGTTATGTAGAAAAGAACACATATGGTGAAACCATTCATCATATCCCTGAATGTGGCTTGTCACACAATTGTGAAGTGACGAATTCAACCAAATATTAAGGGACCTTGGCTGTAATTTGTTCATTCTCATTAACATTTTTTCTCTACGTATTTACTTTATTGGTTTTAGAATGTTTTTAGTTGGGCGAAAAGCTACTTATGCACAAAATCATCATCATCATAAAATTCTATGCCATCCAATATTTCTTTTAGCGATGAAAATCACATGGTGATAAATTCGGACTATGGGGTGGATGTGAAAGAATAATAAGGGGCATTATAGGAATGTCGTTCTCTTTAAAAATCCCTCGCTGTTAAAAAAGGCGGTGGTATTTAGTGATAGGATATTAAGAGTATTAAAACTGATAAGATTTTTTTGTAATAACTAAGCAAAAGGGCTTTGGTTTTAATAATAAATAGAAACAATTATATAGAACTCCACATCCAACCAAGATGATGATAAGTTTGTCATATAACACTGCTTTAAAAATAATTGTTATTCTTATTAATTAGACATAGATATTTTTATTATATTTTAATAGCCCAAGACAGATGAATACCATAAAAGGTCAAACACTTGCTGTCAGTACTTAAGTATTTATATTTTATCTTCTGACTAAAGACAAAACATTATTGTCTTGTTAACATGCATTTTAAGACACCCACGTGTTCGTCTTAAACTTACAGCACTTGTTTTCAATAACATTTATTTCATTTTGTTTTATGAGTGTTGTCAGAATACACAAAACTACGCCGGTGTCCACAGTTACTCTAAAACTTTTATTATATTAACAATAATATATTATATATATATATATATATATATATATATATATATATATATATATATATATATATATATATATATATATATATATATATTTATTTATTTATTAATAATGTTATTATATACACAGTGTCCAAGTCCGATCAAATGGGAAAATTTTTCCCTAATTAATTTTGGTAAATTTTCTTTCTGCCAAAAGTTTTTGATTCAAAAACCATGCCCAATAATGTATTGAAGGATGAAATATAGCATTATCTTTCAAAATTTTGTAAAATGGTATAAGGAAAAGTTGCATATTTTTAAATTTTACTCCAACATACCAATTTTCAGCACTCTAGTACAATTTTTATTTTTCACTAACTTTTTGTAGTCTTCTACTATTGGCAAGGTGCGAAGTATATGGTGGGGACAGCTGAATCGATTGCAGCGCTCGCTGTGGTCAAATTTTTCAATAAATCATGCTTGATTCAAATACAAACTATTAGAAAAAAATAATAAAAATGGTGCATAATAGTTTTTATGTGCTTAAATGTCAGAATACTGGCAGAAATAGTTACTTCAAATTTTATACATTTTCAACTGCTAGTTGGAAATTAGAAAAAAGGTCAAAATAAATAAATGCATTTAAAAGAAAAAAGTAAGTAGCCGAATGACGTTCGGGTTTCGAGGTTACGCGAACTTTCAAATTTGACGTAACAAGAAGAAGAACTTATGTTATGTTCCTTCTTTTCTTGAAATTTTTTTTTGAATTGTGATTCTATTAAAAAGAAAAAGATTCTTTTTAATAGACTAAGTAGTGTCTATGTAGTCTCCTGTGATTGTAAATAGAGAAAATGGCTATAAAGCCTTCAAGTAAGTAAGAAAAACCCTTGACCCGTAAGTTTTCCGGTGATTTTTAACTTATCCGACCAATGGCTGATTTTCGTTTAAGGTTAATAAAAAAAACTATTCATCAATTGAAAATAAATTATTATTTTTAAAAAGCCTGTTTAATATGCTACATTTTTAAATATATTTTTTTATTTTTTATACTGACACATTTGTAATATTATTTAACTGTCATTTGCATTAGTTACACCGGATAACCTTATTCCTAAATAATAAGTTCTGAAAACTTTTTTTTATTACACTTGTTATACTTACTTTCTAAGCTTTAAAATTGTTTATTCACCATTGATATTGTACTTCACTTTTACAGTGCTGAACAGGTTTATATTTATTAATTTACGAAAAATAAATATATATTGTACGTAATCTTACACCTCTTCCATGGATTGGAAGCATGATTTAATGCAGCCGTCAGATGTCGTTGTCATCGCGCACGGTGCCAATATGGATTATCCGAATTTAGTTAAAAACCCTCTAAAATTATTTTTTCATATTAAAATTAATTTTTAAATGTTATCCTGATACTTAATAATACTGGTACAAAAAATTATGTAGAAAAATAGAAAATACCCCAATGAAATAGCGTCAAACTTGATGCAAATGTGGTATAGATTTCACAAAAACTGACAAAACACACTTAATTTCTGTTTATTATTTATTAGTTCCATTAAAAAATCGGACAATGTTATAAAATTATTGGTTATTTAAATACTAGTACTTAAAATGCTTTCTATAACTCTAAGTGCAATGTTAAGAACATAAACCCTTGCATTAACGATTGATCGTAACGCAACATAAGGGTAAGAGTGTCATGAAAACAATTGAACTTGAAATTAATGAAGCAAAATATCGGTCATGTCAAGAAAGCAGTTGTCAAGAAATTGTTTATTTGTGTTATTTTGTAATATGTTTTTCCTAAAATGTTAACATAGTTTTAATTGACAAGTGTCTAACTTTTGACAACGGTCAAACGTGATTTCATATGACGTAATAGTTTGAAAGCGCCAACTAAGATTAGCGACACCCACAATGTGATTTAAACTTTTTCCTTTGGCAAAACTTCATAGTAAAATATCTTGAAAACAAAGGAAAATTTGCAAAAAAAATATTCCTGGTTTTCGATTTGAAATTAAAAAATTATTTTGAGTCTTCATTTTTCGCCTCTACTTACCAATCACCCTGTATATACGGGTGTCCCAGAAGTAATGGGACCCAGAGCAACAGCAGATTCCTTAGGTCAAAATAATGCAATTCACGTAAACTTGCATTATCTCAAAGTTAATAATAACCAAGATACAGGGTGTTAAACTTTTAATTTTGTTTTCGTTTTTTGTAATAATTTCTTAACTAAATGACATAGCGATACAAAATTGGGGATTTGGGGGTTTTTTAAGGCGAGAAATTCAAATTTGTCCATTTTTTTGATGTTGCTAGTAGAGGGTGCCAGCTACAGCCTACCGCAGTTGTTTTAGATAGCATAACTTTTTTAAGGCTTAGTATACTGACCTGTTTATTAAAAAATGGGTTACTATAGTTCCCTCTGCATCAAAAATGTATACTTTACTTAAGTCTCTAGGAGCAACTGTTTTCGAGATAAACGCAGTTTAAAGGACCCCACAATTTTCATATGGAAAATGGGTTTTGGCTAATTGATTTCAAACTTTGCAAAGTAATAGTTTTCAACACGCTGATCCAAAGTCTTCACGGGCAAAAAACCCGAAAACCCCTCCAACCCCCCCAAAATTACCCTCAAAGTTCCCAAATCCCCAGTAATCTTTAAGGCGGATTATGGGGGGAGTTGGAAGAGTTTTCGGATTTTGTGTCCGTGGAGACTTTTGATCAGCGTGTTAAGAACTATCTCTGTCACAAAACAGTTGCTCCTACAGATATAGGGAATAATAGTAACTAGTTTTTTAATAATCCGGTCAAAATACTAAGAATAAAAAAAGTTATGACATCTAAAACTAGTGCGGTAGGACGAAGCAGGCGCCCTCCACTAGCAACATCAAAATCATGGACGAATTTGAATTTCTCGCCTCCAAAAACCTCCAAATCCCCAATTTTGTATTGCTATGTCATTTAGTTAGGAAATTATTACAAAAATATGAAAAAAAAATTAAAAATTTGACACCCTGTATCATGTGTCCTGCTAGTTTATGAATTTCACCCTGGATAGTTTTGGTAGATTGAATTAAAGTCCATTTTATAGTGAACACTTTTATTTACCATTGGCGTGCAGTCTTGGGGGTTAAAATGGACTTGATTTTTTGGGGAAAGTAAATTAGGGCTTATTTTAATTTTATTTTTGTCAGATTTAAAATCAGCATTCCCAAAAACCTCTTAATTCATATTTTTAAAATCACAAGAGATAATTTTAGCAGAAAAAATATTTATTTATTTTGTCAATTATTTAATAAATCCTTTATATAAAACTATTATATCAAAATTACAAAGTACATTTATTTCAGATTTCTGTATTTTCAACATTACAACCTTTTAAAACAATACACTTTTCAAAAATTTTAAAGTTTGGAAATAATTTTTTGACTAACCAGAACTAATTTTTTTTCCTGTAGTTTCCTGACGGGAAATTACTACCCCAACTTTAAAAAAATGTACGTTTAGAAAGAATTGTTACAAAGTGTATTGTTTTAGAAAGTAGTTATGTTGCAAATACAGAAATGTAAAATAATGTTATTTGAAATTTTGATATAATAGTTTTAAATACAGGATTTATTAAAAAAGTGACAAAATAAAAGAAATAAAAAAAAATTCTGCTTAAATCAGCTATTTTTGGGGATGCCGATTTTAAATCAACTTTTAAGGCAATTAACATAAAACTAAATACCTACCTTCATTTAGTAAAGGTCAGATCATCAAATCATTTTGAAGCGCAATCAATTCCATGTTTGTTGAAGCGATGTCTTTGCCAAATTTTTGCACAACACAAGTTAGAAACTCAATGAATATCAATTTTAATAAAGGGAAGAACGACTTTTAAAGCTATTCTCAAAGTTAGACATTATTTTTACAAAATACTTACTATTTTAATTTAACAAACAGTTGCTTTCCTTAATTTAAACAACCATATTTAAGACAAATTAAATTAGACCTATTACATTTTTATTTTTACATTCCTGCATTTTGCTCATCAAATTAAACTCAATAAATAGATTATAGATTTATCCTTCGTTCTTTTTTAAAATACAAATACTTTTAGATCTAAATAACAAAAACAAAAATATAAACGAAACATACAACAAAAACGTAACGAATGTTATTTATAAAGGATTTTATAGATATATTTTTTAGAAATGTAATACATTTTATATTGGTGAAACTTTCAAACTTTTAGCTAAATGCACAACAGAGTATAAAATATGTATTTTAAAAACAATTCCACGAATCAGAAATCTATCAACATGCATTCGATAATAATCACGTGACAAAAGATCAAAGAAAGTGGATTTATATTATTAAAAATAAAGATAATTGTGTGACCTCATCATCAGTTATTTTAAATAATACTTCCGTTACCTTTTCTTGATGCTCGTTGATTTAAGGAAAACCAATTAACCATCCTTTTTGTTTTTCAAAATGTTAAAAGTACCTGTCACAACATATTAATATGGCATTAAAGATATAACATCATATATTTTTAAAAAACCTCCTCGAAATTCTTAATTTTTAAAACAGAACTAAAATAGTTTAATTTTTAATTTTTATTTAAGTTTTGGTAAATTTTTTAGAATTATTTTTTCTTGCCGATTCTATCGGGAACTCATGATATGCAAGCTTCAAATGTATTATTCTGTTTGGGGATAGAACTTGTTGTAACCTATATTAACCCTATTTCTTATTATTTAGAAATAAATCTTTTACCTATTTTGTTTTTTAAATAATTTTAACTAGTAAAATATGACTTAACAATTAAAAAATTATAATCATTTATTCAATTTTATTTTTACTATCTTATTTACCAAAACAAATCAGGCCGACAAACTATAAAAACGCACATATGAGTGGTGTGTGTGTCTAGTGAGAGCTAATTACTCAAAACCATCATCATTAGCATACTCTATATAGTGCTGTTCTATTTTTAAAGATATTAATATACGGAGATTAAACCAAAATTATTAGTTTTCATAAGCAGCTTGTGCTGCATTCGTTATTTTGACAGTTTTTTACGTCCAAATAATAATTTTAATACTTTTTCAGTTTTATTTTTAGTAAGTTTTTCGAATAATACTTTAGTGGTACTTAATTAGCTTATTTGTTTTTTGCCATTCAGCTAGACGAGAACACGGACATAGCACACTGTTCTCAGTTGATTTTATACGATCGGAGAATCAAACTAGACTAACTCATCATGATGCCATCAAGATGTATATTAAAAAAAATTGCAGCTTTGGAGATCGGCAAACCCCTGCAATTATTTAAATTTTCCCAAAGTAATGTAAATCTTAGAAGGCCCACAGTTCAAAGAGGTTTTAAAATCAAACCATTTAGAGAACTTACTGAAGAGTTTAAAAAATATTTCCAAGACACTTGTGACGAGGGTATTTACATATTGCCAATAGACCCATTTATCAACATCGACTTCCTGCCAGAAGTACTGCAAGAAGAAGGTTTGGAGATAAAACATGATTTCTTTACCAAATATAACCGTGACAAAATTGACAATAAATCATTTTGGATCAAATATCTTAAAGTGTACCCTAGTGTATCACAGGCAGCTATTTGAAAATATTTGCCTTTATCAAGTACCTACTTATGTGAAAAGGCATTTTTAACTATCGTTGCAATCAAGACTATGTTCCGAAACAAACTTGATGTAAAGTAAAGAAAATGCCAGCCCAGCCATCTTACTAGCTTATGTTTTTTATGTCGAAGTTTTTCTCTTAACAATATTACTTTAAATTTAAACTTATAATGTTGTATTTTGTAATAGAAAAAATACATGTTTTGTGTTTAACGAAATACTTTTTTTATGTCCACAATATTTACTGTGAATGGGAGCGTGAAAGATTTCCATTTTAAAAGAAGGTCGCGTAGTACAAAAAAGTTTGGGAACTTTGTTGGACCTATCATACCATAATTGCCAGTATTCCTGTTTATCGAGCATTGAGACGCGTTAAATTCGAAATGATTTAAAGCGGATCCTAGAATATTGTTACGGACGCATTGGTAAATTTGTACAAATTTGTTAATGGGTCTTTATGTATGATGCGTCAGTCTGGTGCCAATAGATTGATTTTGCAGGATACTAAACTTGGAATTTCGACATGTACTCGATAAAATTGTTAAAACATGAGTTTTGACTTTATTTAACCCTTTCAATGATAATTTCATTGCATTTTTATAATTTTTGTCGCCTCGATTTTTTTTTTTTGGTTTTTTGAACCTCCTCTAATGTGCTGAATTTAAATATTAATCCGGTTTATACCTTTCACATATAATTTTTTCTTAACGCGTATATATTCTTAAAATAATTTTAAAACAGCACAAATTTTTTCTTATAAAATATATCTTGTATACCATAAAGGAAAATAACTTTAATCGATGTTTGGAATTTGCGTGTTAATGACCAAATGGCTAACTAAAAATCGAAATTTACTTTATAATATTTGTTTTTTAGACGAGTGTTCTGGTAAGCTTGAGCAAAAAGATGCAATTGAATGGCCTGCAAGGTCACCAGATTTGAATTCGCTAAACTTGTTTTTTGTAGAATCATCTTAAAAGTAAAATTTATAGTACTCACTGGAATTTCTTATTAACTTACGTCAACGGATTTTTGCTGAATGTCGACAAATTAACATTTAAGGGATAAATGTCGCCCCCTTCCCTAACAGGATTGAAAATATTTACATAATGTTTTTCCCTCGAAAAAATTACAAAATAACGAGTCCTAGCGATTTTTTTAATGACAGCAACTGTGTCAAATCGACGTTATTGCGTTTTTATTGGTTCACCCTGTATATCCTCAATATCCCTCGTATAAAGTTAAGCTCCGTTTATAAAAAGTGTTTTCTAAGATATTGCTGGAACGACTTTGTACTGTCGAAATAAGAGTTGTAAAAACGGCACAAAAATATTTCAGCAAAGCAAGTTAAATAAACGAATTACATTTTCATATGTCAGCTATATTTGATAGCCGGTACTATTTTTTTTACTATAATTTAATTCAAAGTAACACAAGTTGTTTGTTTACAATCGACCCATAAACAGCGGTTTTAATAAGGTGTCCGTTACATAGGCAAGCTTATCTCTCACATATACATTAGTTACGTCCGAACAAATTAAAGGTAACTTTAATCGTAATATGCATGAATAACTTGCTATCGGTTGAAAGGTTTGCAAGCCTACAAATTTAAGGCCTGGAAAACACTTGAATCTACCTTTAATTGAAAGGGCAAGCACGGTTAAACACCTCACAAGAATTATAAGTCACGACTTTGAGGAACTACCCCGAAAACAGTTCCGGGAGCAAAGAGCCATAAATTTATCGTGTTTTCATTAATTCTTAACGTTTGAGATGTTTCGGAAAATTATTTGAAAGTAGTCGGAACTTAATATTGTGCCAAAACATAAATAACTTTTTAGGAAAAATATTATTTTGCCATCAGTTTTTGATTACTGTATTTTAAAGACGGCCTGCAAGGAAGCACTTATAAAACCTAGCGACTAACGGCCGAGTGATGATCGCGTTGTTAAATTTAGCAATGGACTTATTGTTAAAAGTTAACAACGGTTTAGAATGTTTAACAAAATGTCAGATTTTGACAGGTTGCCTACTAAAATCATTGAATAACACTGACAATGACGTTTTGTTAAACATTCTAAACCGTTGTTAACTTTAAACAAATGCTAAGTCCATTGCTAAATTTAACAACGCGATCATCACTTGGCCGTAAGTGTCATAACGTTTAATAATTGGTGATGTCGTTCCATAAAAAAAGCGCCATAAAGCTTGTTGTTTTATTTTTAAATTTGTAGTTTTTTTATGAACTCGTGAAAAATTTGATGTAGATTTGTCAATTCATTTGTATAATTACAACTGTTTAAATACTCCAATCAATGTAGACATTCAAAGGTACATAAATTAACATTAAGCTGAAATTGAGTAAAATTGTTCAAAACATAATTAAAAATAACATTTTAAAATTCCCCATTGTTCCCGTACGTGGAAAAAAATTGTCTCGAGGTCAAAATTAAAAACATTGGTTTTTTCGCGATATTCTTTAAAACGGTAAGTTTTATCGTAAAATTACCTCAAACAAAAATTGTAGATCATAAAATTATCCATAAAAAAGGTTTAATATTTTTTTCCTAAAAGCCACCGTTCCTGAGATATAACGACTCAAAAAGTTATAAGCGTCATTGTATGCATGACGTATATACATTTCTGTAGCTGTAATATAAGTAAAAATTTTCAATGTTGAAAGAAAAGTTTACTGCTAAAAATATATTGGTTAACGACGCAGGTGTACTGATTATTGAAACAGCAATGGAGCAATTTAATTTGACAAATACAACAAACTATTGTTGTTGGTGAAGATGTAGACTTACTCGTATTATTTATTACTCACTGCTTGAACTCCAAGTGAAAAAACTATTTTCCTCTTAAAACCGGGAAAAGCTTAAGATTAATCGAAAATATATTCATCAAAAAGTTTATCGACTTTTGCAAAGTGTCAAAATCATGTACTATTTTTACACGCAATAAATGGCTGTGATACGACATCTGCATTTTACAGGAGGGGTAAAAGAACAGTCTTTAAAATGTTTGAACAACAAGATTTAGTTCAATGTGCTGAAGTTTTTAAAAAAAGTAATTTAACTCCACAAGAAGTTATTACCAACGGAATTCGTTTTCTTCTTTGTATGTACGGAGCTCCTTAAAAAACTACCTGCTTGGATAAGTATCGATATGCATGTTTTGTTAAAAACACTTGAAATAAAAAACACGTACAATTAGCTTGTCTTCCTCCATCCTCAGATGCTACTCATCAACATCTTTTTCGGGTATATTACCAAATTCAAGTGTGGCTTGGTTATCAGCTAGACCCAGCTAGGGTTGGAAGTTGGTACAGTATAATCAATTCAGAATTTACCCCCACCTGCGCCGGAAAAACTGCTAAACACAATTTTTTGCAACTGTAAAAAGGGTTGCAGTGCTAAATGTAGTTGCAAAAAAGTTGGCTGTTTTGTTCTCTGGCAGGCACGAATTGACAAGGCCGGTCGTGTTCTAATGTGGAATCACCAGCAGCAGAGGATTCGTTTGATACTGACGAACAGACATTTACACCCGGGATGAACAAGAAGAAGGAGATTAAGAAGAAGAAAAATAAGGAGATGAAGATCAAGAGAAAGAACAACAAGAAGAAGTAATTGAAGATTATGAATTGGACGAATAAATTTTTCTACTGTTTTTTAATTTCCATCGCTTTTATCAATTTCAACCCTTGCGAATATCTGTTATTATGCATTAGTTTTTAATAAAAAAGAATTACAACAGACCCCTGGAATAGTCCTACTGGGGAAACCACGTTAAAAAAAGACGCTGAGTACACTACCTCAGAGGTGGCGTGGAAACGTGTGCATACAATGACGCTTACAAATTTTTGAATCGTTATATCTCAGGAACGGTGGCTTGTAGAAAAAAAAGTGTTAATACCTTTTTTATGGATAATTTTATAATCTAAAATTTGGGTTTTAAATAGTTTTACATTTTAAGTTACAGTTTTGAAGAAAATCGCGTAAAACCCATTTTTTTGACCTTTGACCTCGATTCAATTTTTTTCCACATACGGGAACGATGGGAAATTTTGAAATGTTATTTTTAATTATTTTTTAAACACTTTCACTTACTTTCAGCTAAATGTAAATTTATGTACCTTCACTTTTTTTTTTTTTGGTCTAATTTGACCGGACTAAAAGTTTTTGTGTCAAAGTATTTTTTTACCATGTAAAAAATTAAATATTGTGTAGTGACATAATTCTTAATGTTGAAAGGCCTAGCACCAAAACAAATACATACACCATGGTTTAAAGTGTATAAAGACTCTTTATCTTTAATTAGGCATTGCAATTAAAGGTTTGGGTTTTAAAAGCCGCATTTGCTAATAATAAAATCAAAACACAATCAAATGCGACATTCTCAGCAACATTGTTAGCCTTTTAGAAAGGATAAAAAGGAATTTGAGCATCGTTTTATTACTGTCAATAGAACTTGGGTCTACTACTACCAAAACAAGAGTTTAGGAGTAGTGCGAAACTAGATAGGGTCCAGAAATCGGCCAAGAAAGCAGCATCAGTTTTTTGAGATGCAAAAGAAAATCTGTTCGTCGATTACCTCCTAACTGACAAGGTGATACACTCAGAATATAACTGCAACTATTTAAACCATCTAAAAATTGATAAGAAAGGTGCTGTTCTTCACAAAAAAGGGCAAGTTGTTGCAATATCCATTCTACTCTTCAGATTAGATCTCTTTGACTTCTGGTTATTCTTACATCTCAAAAAAATATACTTGAAAAAATGCTTTTATTAAACGAGGATGTTAGAGCATCCGGGAAACCCTATTTTTACAGTCTTCCGGATTTTCACTGCAGCGATGGTGTCCATAAATTGGAAATTTATTGGAACAAAAGCAGAGAGACATTATTGAATAATAAAATGTGTTTTAAGCTGATAGGTTAAAAATCTTCTTTGACAGACGCAAGCAAAAACGTACTGAACTAAAAACTTAGGAACGGTATATTTTAATATATGCTTAACAATAGTTTCAGTTCGTTTAATATTTGTTAAGACTGACTTTAAAGCAATACTTTCCATTTCCTATTAGATGACTTATGCAATCCAAAGCGCTTATTGGCATTGTCTAAAAGGTTGGACATTCTTTCCTGCGCTTAACAATACGTGATAAATATTGAGGTCTGAATGTAGTAGATTTTGTCATGAGTAGGAGAGACAATATATCCTGTTTCTTGACGTCATTGTGTCGAAGTTGTTTGTGTCAATTTGCAGTTTAGCGACATCATCTAAACTTTGCTCGTCTTCTTTCTTTCCTGGCATTACAACTCTGGGTGAGTCTTAGCCGCATCCACTATTCCTCTTCATCTCCTACGATCTTGTGCTTGCACTGCTGGACTCCCATCTTAGATAAATCTTCTGCGACAGCATCCTTCTATCTTTTTTGGGTCTACCTATTGATCTTCTGCCATCTGGTCTCTCAGGGAATACTGTTTTTATCAATCTGTGGTCTTCTGATCTTACTACATGACCTGCCCATCTTATTCGGGTAGCTTTTATGTACCTGACTATGTTTTCACTGCCATACATTGCCGCCAATTCAGCATTGTGATGTCTTTTCCACATTCCTGTTGTTTCATCTCTTTGCTCGTGGTTAGTAGTAATTTCATAAAATATCTGCTTTTTCCTACTAGTAAAGGCATTTCAAATATTTCAATAAAAAGATTGTTAGGTGAAAAAAATTCAACTGGCTATGGTTTAAAAAAAAAAAAAAATA
This sequence comes from Listronotus oregonensis, assembly GCA_019359885.1. NCBI lineage: Eukaryota > Metazoa > Arthropoda > Insecta > Coleoptera > Curculionidae > Listronotus > Listronotus oregonensis. The sequence continues at coordinate 3,951 of JAHBCN010005683.1, read as the reverse complement.
ATATTTTGCGAAATTTGTGATTTCACGATAAAATTGAATCAAATTTACAATAAAACAAAGAATTTCTTTTAAAAGTTTTTTTTCTCTGGGGGACACCCCCAAAAAAAACCTATTTCACAAATTCTAAAATATTTTTTTTACTAAAATGTTCACCCTAAGGCGAATAGCATCTGGTATATATTTAGTGTGGGTCCTATATCTCACCCATTTAAAATAAAATATTTTGAAAACCTTAGTTACCACTGGAGTTACAGTTAATTCTGGTTACAACAACCGAAACAGCAGAACAGAACAAGAAACAGTTCGGGGTTTAAATTTTGGCGAACCGGAACTACCAGAACTGGTTCTTAGTTCTAGTTTTGCTAGGCACTTATCGGCCAACGAAAATAAAAATACACCTAATTCAATATCTTACTAACTCTGTTTTATGCATTACAATAAAATAATTTTAAAAAACAAAACTTTTTAAATTTTTTTTTTTTTTAGTAGATACTGCTAATTACAATGGGGGGACAAATGCTTCTGCAATCAGAGGATTCAATTTTTCCCCCGTGGTTTCCTAACGCAGGAAAAATGTCGACCATTTTATGGGCAAGTCGTTGGAACATTGTTTTTTTGTAATTCGACGTACATTTTTCAAGGTTGCGTCGTGAAAAAAAAGGGGCAATGACAGAACCCCCCCCAAGAGCAGTAACTAATCCTTAAAATTTTTGGGGGGTTTTATTTACCGATTTTTTAGTATTTCTACAAAATAAATAAATCTTTGCTAAAAAATATAAAATTCTGATAAAATTTAAAAAAACATAAATAATAAATACTGCCCCCCAAAAATTTGAAAAGTTTTAGTCTTATATTTTATGTATATGTTGTTGCGGAGAGTTGACTCTCCCCAAAAAAAATAAACTCTTATTAAAAAAACCAGTAAAAGTTGATTGAGAATAAGCAGTTCAACTTTACCTGGAAAAAGTTAACTATACCTGCTGTGGTTGTTTCCGTTCCAAGATGTTGCTACCATATTAAAAATTATTAAAATTTTGTTAATAAGTTCCACGTAGGGCTAATTTGGACAAATTCAAAAGCCCTCAGTTTTGGTCGGTCATGGTTAGTTCCGGTTTGTAAAAGCGGCTTTTTATTTTCCCCAATTATATTTCAGACGTGATTAATCACTAAAAGTAGGAACTGAAATGGACTGAACCGAAATAAAATGCTAATCAAATAATAAATATGTCTTAATAAACATTTTTATAATAGGGGTTTTGCTTTTTTATTAGATTGTAGACAGTTTTTTTTTTTTGCATAAAGTCAACTTTTACTAATTTAAGGGGGTAAGAGTATACTTTTCCCAGGTATATTTAAACCCCCTGGCTAGTAAATGTTGTTAAAAAATTTTTCATTTTTTTTGTTTTTTAAACAAATTTTACTGAAAAAACCAGAAAAAGTGGATTTTTCCTAGGAAAAATCAACTCTTACTGGAGAATCTATTTTTTCCCGTTAAAAAATATACACAAATTATTATATCCTTTTTTAAAGCGGTGTTAAAACTAGGTAGGTAGGTAGGTGGGTTTTAAAAAATGAGTGGATTTTTTTTTGCACTCCACTGCGACCCCCTCGGTCTATTGTGGCTCACACCTTTTTTTTATTTCTCCCAATAGGATCAGAGTTCTAATGAATCCGATACCAGTTTGGGGGGAAAAAAATTTCTTACATCTCCTCTTACCGTGTGCTACCGGACACGAGCACAATGTTTCTGATGTGTTCTGGTGTCCCTGTCTCCTGGAGAGTATGACGAGGGGGCATTAAACCCATGCCCCCCCTCCCGGTTGGGGTTTTTGGGGGAGCTACCAGGTCCTTGTTACAGGAACCAGATGGATTGGTTTAAAGGGGAAACCCCTTTTTCCCAAGGCACCTGTTTATTCGGGAGGGATTAGCCATTCCCCGAAAAACAGGCGCCGGAAAGGGGCCCCTTTTACGAAACGGATTCACCCGTTTCGGTCGGCGCACCTTTGTCTGTTTGGGACCTTGAGTGGACCCTCGAAACGGATTTATCCGTTTCGTTCACCCTTTTCATTTTTTTTCCCATGAAAGCTTGCCGTTTTCCCCCTTTTGGAAAAAGGGAAGTAAAGTCCACCACGGGAGCCCCGCAAACCGCGGTAAGGTTTGATACTCCCGAGAGGTCGCCCTGTATCTCAGAGGCCCCTTGGAGACACCTGTTTAAACAGGATGTCCCTACACTATCAGACGGTATGCTAACACCGAGTTAAGCCTCGTGTTCATCTTTTGCTTGGGGTCCCGGTCCATAGGGGGGAACAAGAGTTGCCGATAACCGGCAACTCTAGCGCATTTTCCCAAAAAAATTTCCCACTGGGGCCCCAAACCCCAAACGACGATGGGAACACAGGGTTTGGGGGAAATGTTAAAACTAAGAAAAATAAATAAATTTTATTTCCCTTTTAAGTTTAAATCTGAAAAAAAAGTATTTAACTTTTCCTTTTTAAACTGGAGCCCTTCAGACAAGAAAATTTATTTTAATATTTTGAGAGGCTAATTTTAAAAATTTTATTTTATTTTTAGAAAGTACCCCCAGAAACAATTAAACAAAAAAATAAAAAACCTACTTCTTGAGTCTAAGAACCAAAAAAGGGAAAGTTTTAAAGCAGTCAATCTTTAAGGTTTTTTTTTAAAAAAACCATAACTCTTTTTTCGTAAAAAAAAAAAAAAGGGGGGTTTTTTTTTTTTTTTGGTTAAAAAATTTTCAATTCTAACCTAAAAAATTTTCCCCCTTATTAAAAAAAAAAAATTTTTTTTTATAATTTTCCTTTTGTAACAAAGACATTTCCCGTAATCATTTTAAAACCCAAAAATGTTTCTCCCCCCCCAAAAATAATATTTTTTTGTAACAACATGATCCCTTGTCATCTTATTGGAATTTTTGGGCCTTATAGATGTCATTTTCCCAAAAAAAAAGATAAAGTCAAAAACATAAAAGTAGAATTTGGGAAAATGACCCAAATGACGGATAGTAACACATATAAAAAATTTTTGGGTGTTCCAAGGGAAATTTCCTTTTTACGATTTGGCTTATGTCAAATTTGATATTAGTGGAATGTCGTTCTTGTTACTTAGGGGCAAAAATAAAAAAGGGTTTTTGGGGGGTTTATAACTTTTTTTTTTTTTCAATTATTAAGATCACCAAAAAAAACCCTTTTTTTCCCCCTTTTTTTTTTTTTTAAAAAATTTTTTTTCGCAACCTATGTGGCTATTATGCCTAGAAAAAAATATCTGTGGGGTTGATGTACTTGTTACCTATCACATAATCGGATGACGGAACAAAAAAAAGGGGTTTGGGGTCTGTAGTTAAGGAAAAAAGGGGGGGATAAAAGTGGCTTATATGTTGCTCTGTTAGGAGCTGCCAGAAAAAAAATTTTTCGGCCAACTCCCCTTTAAAACAAAATGTAAAAAACCCCAAAAAAAGAAAAGCGACGGGTCCTCAGTAAAAAAAGAAAAGTTTTTTTTAAGCGTGGGATCATTAATAAAAAGACCCGAACAAAGAAAAAAATTTCCTTTTTAAAAAAAAAAAAAAATCCAAAAAATTTTAAGAAAAAAAATTTTTAAAAGGGGAACCGCTTTTCAAAAGGAAAGGGGGGTCAGTTAAGGTGACTCAAAAATAACGCTGACAAGATTAAATGACCGATTAATTGATTGTCGATTGAGTTTTGTAAATGACAATGTGATATGTTTTTGTCTTGTTGTCTGTTTATATGTTTAAAAAATTGATAGTTTTTGACTGTCTTGCATAATATTTTTGGGGGTTTTTGGGTTTTCCCCCCAAACCCGATTTTCAGGTTTCCCCAAAAAAAAAAATGTACCTTTTTTTAAAATTTTTTTTAAGTATTTTTTTTCTTTTTGACATCTGGGGTTTTAACCTATCAAAACCCCAAAACTTTCAGAAGG